>JAXQQM020067677.1:0-70317 GCA_034641835.2 Pinus albicaulis | reverse complement strand
AGAATCCGTATAGTCTGTACGGTCATTCTTGGCACGCTTTTCGAGGTAGCTAAGACAACATTTAATGCTGTAATTTCTCTGAAAAATTTCTGTTTGCTCTTTGGCACGTTTTTCAAGGTGGAGGGTGGCACGAAAGTCAAGATAAGTGATTTTTGTGTTTGCTGTAATTTTCTGTGTATTACTGCTCACTGTAAAAGCATTTTTTAGAAATAAAAGAGAAGCTTCCAGACTGGTTTTCCCCAAGAGTTGTAGGGGGTTTTTCCAGGGTCACCTTGACCAAAAATTACTGTGTTATGATGTGTTGAATGGTTGTTTGTTACTGCTGATATTTATTTCTGCATTTTCCAGCATTCTGTAATTTTTCCAGAATTTGTGTTTTCAGCAAAAGTTATTTTCCAGTTTGTTAAATGTATGGATATGGGAAAGGGCATTTAACTATTTTGGAGTAATAAGGTGAAAAACTGAAAACCGTGGTGGGAAACTATAAATTTTTACAGATGGAGTCAGAAGGTAAGCTACTTTCACAACCTGTTTCTATTCTGGTTGATGCAGGTGCAAGTTTAAGTTATGTAAATACCAAATTAGTAGAAATATGTAAGTTACAAAGTCATAAATTCAAAACTCCATGGCTGGTACAGTTAGCCACTGGAGCAAAGAGAAAATTTTGTGCCAAAATTCCAAACTGTACGTTGGAAATTAGTGAACAACAGCTAACTGTGCATCTGAGTATATTTCCCTTGGGATCCTATGATGTGCTACTTGGCATGGATTGATTGGAGAAGCACTGGAAATTGGTGGATTGTAAGGAAAAGGTTATATATTATAGAATGAAAGATGCAACTCGTAAGGAGATTCAAGGAATAAAGAAACCCCTACAGTTGTGTCTTATTACAACCTCTCAAATGAGTAAGTGCATGAGGAAGGGATGTCAGATATACACCATTCAAGTGGGTTTTACTAATTCCAAAGAAAATACGCCGATGATGGAAAACATGCTGGTAGTGCAAGATTTTATGGATGTGTTTCCAGAGGATGTACCAGGTTTGCCACCTAGAAGGGATATTGACTTTACTATCAAGTTGATGCATGGAGCATCACCGATTTGAAGGGCACCTTATTGAATGAGTGTGCCAAAGTTGACCAAACTGAAGATGCAGTTACAAGAATTTTTAGATAAAGGGTATGTTCGACCAAGTGTATCCCCTTGGGGAGCACCAGTGCTATTTGTAAAGAAGAAGGACAGAACCATGCGAATGTGCATGGACTATCGACAACTTAATAAGTTGAACTACAAAAATAAATACCCACTACTACGGATTGATGATCTATTTGATCAAGTGAATGGGGCCATTGTATTTTCAAAGATAGACCTAAGGTCGAGATACCACTAGATTCGGATAAAAGATGAAGACATATACAAAACTGCTTTCCGTACCAAATACGAGCATTGCGAAATTGTGGTGTTGCCATTTGGATTGATTAATGCACCAGCAAAATTTATGAGGCTGATGCATGGTATATTCCACCCTTTTCTGGACAATTTTATCTTGATATTTATTGACGACATCTTAATTTATTTGAAGAATGTGAAAGATCATAAGAAGCACTTAAGGATAGTGCTGGAGATGTTACAGAAACATCAACTGTATGCTAAGTTCAACAAGTGTGACTTATTCAAATAAGTGATTCAGTACCTACGTCACATTATTTCGGCTAAGGGAATAGCAGTCGATCCGGAGAAAATTAAGACGATTATGGAATGGAGGTTACCCCAAAATGTGGTAGACATCTGATCCTTTATGGGTTTTGCCGGTTATTATCGACGGTTCATTAAAGGATTCTCAAAGAATGCTTTCCCAATTGCCTCCTTACAAAGGAAGGGAAAAGTATTTAAATGGATGAAAGAATGTCAAAATAGTTTTGAAAGGTTAAAGCTTTTATTGACTACTGCCCATGTGACGTTGAGAGTAGTTGACCCTTATAAAGAATTCGAAGTTTGTATGGATACGTATAAAGGAGGAGTTGCGACAATCTTGTTGCAAGAGGGTAAAGTAGTTTCCTATGAATCACGGAAGTTAAAAGAGTTTGAGCATTGATACTAAGTTTATGATTTGGAGCTAACAACGACAATGCATGCGCTCCGAGTATGGAGGCACTACTTGCTTGGAAAGAGATTTGTACTAAAAATTGATCATAGCAGCCTAACCAGTTATTTTAAGCAAGTTGATCTTAATTCTCGCCACGCAAGATGAAATGCCTTCCTAAGCGAGTTTGGCATTGATATGCAGCATGTGAAGGGTAAGGAAAATAGAGTAGCAGATTCTTTGAGTAGAAAGTTGCATAGTGTTTATGAATTGTACTACAACCATATTGAATGCAAGTTTCTAGATCAAATAAAAACATAAGCCGAGAAGGATCCTGAATACCAATTTATGTGGTAGCAAGCAGAGGAGGCCAGAAGACAAGAAAAATCTGATGATTATGGATTTAGCAAAAATTAGTTACTAACCTTTAAGGAAATGATTTATGTTCCAAATCGAACAGATTTGAAGGAGTTGATCTTAAACGAATACCACCGGAGTAACTACTCAGGACATCCCAAGTATCGGAAAATTCTAACAACAATTAGAAAGAACTACTTCTGGCCAGGTATGCGAAGAGATATTGCAGAATATTTGAATAAATGTTTGCAGTGCCAACAAGTGAAGGTGGAGCATCGACATCCAGCCAGATTGATGCAGCCTATACCAGTACTTGAATGGAAGTGAGAGGTTATATCTTTAGACTCCATTACTAGTTTAACAAAGTCAAATAAGCATAATGACTCCATTATGGTGGTGGTTGATTAGTTAAAAAAAACAACACATTTCATACCAGTGCAGTCCACTTATAAAACGGTGCAAATAGCAAACATATTTATGCGAGAAATCTTTAGATTGCATGGCATTTCAAAGACTGTCATATCTGACAGGGATGTAAAGTTTACTTCAGCATTCTTTCTACCATTATTTAGGGGTTTGGGAGCCCAAATAAATTTCAGAACTGCTTACCATCCACAAACAGATGGACAAACTGAGCGAGTGAATCAGATCTTGGAGGATATGTTACACATATACATGATGCAGCAACCAACAAGATGGAAAGAATATCTGCATTTAGTAGCATTTGCGTACAACAATGGTTATCAGGAATCTCTTAAGATGAGTCTGTTCGAAGCAATATACGGACGACAATGTCGTATTCCTATTAATTGGAGTAGCCCTGAAACCAAATTGATGCTTGGACCAGAAATGTTAGCAGAGATGGAATCAGAAGTAAGAAAGTTCAGGCAAAATTTGAAGGCAGCTCAAGATCGACAAAAAGTGTATGCAGATAAGAAAATGAATTATCGTGAATTTGAAGTGGGAGATCATGTGTATGTAAGGATTAAACCAAAGAAGAGCACATTAAGGTGGGCCTCCTGTGCCAAGTTGGCTCCCAGGTTTTGTGGGACTTTCCAAATATTGAAAAGGGTGGGACCTTTAGCTTAATGATTGGCCTTACCCAGCCATATTCGGGTACAAAATGTATTTCATGTATCCTTACTAAAGCGATACGTGCATGACCCAAAGCATGTAATCCACTGGAAAAGCATTCAGGTAGGTTATGAATACAAATCCTATTTTGAAATACTAAATTTTATGAGAAATTAACTCAAAGTTTGCTCACTGTAGGTCGAGCCAGACAATGAGTTTCTGGTCGAGTCTCAGCGTATAATCGATCAGAGAGAAATCATGCTCTGGAGGCGAGCCATCACCCAAGTTAAGGTGTAGTGGAATCACTTCAGCCTGGATGAGGCTACTTGGGAAGACGAAGGATTTGTTCGAGATGCTTACCCAGAACTGTTTGCTGAATTAGAATGAAACACCGAGGACAATGTTTACTTCTAGGGGGGAGTTGTGACAATTGGCTTAAGTGCTAACTAATGGTTATGTTATGTTTTTTAAGAAACTAAGACATTTATTTGGTTTTTGAGAAATATTACTTGATAAACAAAAATTAATTTTTGATTAAATAGAATTTAGTTATGGAAGTGGTTCCATAAAAAGTAAAAGACTAATGGTAAAAGTATTCCAAGAACCGAGAAGTAGTTGAACAGAAACAATTCAAACAGTTACCTTATCCTTTGAGGATAAAGGCATATCCCAGTAAGGAAGAGAGGTTCTGTTCAGTGACTAGAAAAGGAAATAGAGAGAAGAATTCTTGAGCTGGTGGTGACCAGTGGAATTACTCATATTCCTTAAATTCCCGATATAGAGGACTGGACTGGAAGTCTCAAGGTCCCTTCTAGAACCTTTGTCAACTCACATAACTCATGAGTGGAGCACAGGGGAGAGAAGAGGACGAAATTGCCTCTCTCAAGGTAGGGAGGACAACATCAACAGTATCTGGAAGACATATAAGTATACCAGTCATTGGGAAACCGAGTTTTGATTTATGAATGAGAAATTAGTTATAATTTTAATGGTCTGTAGCTGTTACTGTATTTCATTTATGAGACGATGAAACCTTTGTGTATTCTCTTAAAATAAATAATATTGCCAGACAATTTCTCTTAATGTACTCAGAGCATGTGATAAACAAAGGTAAGACTAGAATTAATCAAAACCCAGATATCAAATGAAGTTATAAACTAACTCTCTTTTAGCAACTATAAAACAGAAAACTGTTAACACAGTGCAATCGAGACGAAGGCTCCGAATTGGTTGTTCTCTACAACTATGATAAACACAAACAAAATGGTCGGGACATTTCATTTTAAACAGAAAGAAAAGTAAATTCAGAACCTTAAATCATAGAAAATAAGAATCTGTAGACAACGGTAAAACAAGCTAACGCTTGTATAATGAATTCCAGACAATAGGATGCCTGTGAGAGAGGGCATTGTACAAAGAATGTTACTACAATAATAGAGATATGTGAAAGACACATGCAAATCCAAGAACTGAAACCATTGTTAAAACCATTCCTGAACTATTTAAAAATGTAACTGTAAACAAAGTGTTGGAAAGAAGACAATTGTACTAATCTAGAAATAGTGAAATAATGTATCTCTTCTTCTATCCTTGAAATGGTAAAATTCAACATCTTTATATCTATTATTGAAAACAACGAAATACTGTCTTTATTCCTATCATTGAAATAGAGCTCTACTGCATCTTTAAATTCATACAATTGGAAATAGCGTATTACTGTAATGTTACTCCTAACCTAGAGATAGCGTAAAAGATTCTGGTACGAACTATCTCGCCGCAACCATGACACATATCAAGTTCGCCTCACCTGGTGAGGAGTAGAGTGGGAAACTCACTAAAATAAACCATAGACTAAACTCCGAGACTCAGAAGACAAGTGCCAAAGAGATGGATATAAAATTACGTAGGAATGAAATTTTAAAAATTACAACTGTTATATTTGTCTACGGCATGCTCAAAATGAGCAAAGCCTGTGGAATTCAAATAATGATAAAAGGAAAGCAGAATGGGGCAGAAAGCCTCATAGCAAAGCCCGATCTTCGAGATTGAAACGTTGCATTCAGGATACCTGTGAAAAAACCTATAGCGGAGAAGGGTACCTGGTGGAGCAGGTAAATCAAATCAGTGGAAAACCAGAATTGAGCATTCCAAGAGTTGTCACCTATAGTGCCGAGCTAAGAGATTACCTGCACAAAAAGGCGAAAAGAGGAAAGCATCAAATAAACTGGAAACGAAACCACCCAAAATGCAGAATGTAGGGATTAACATAAGTAGGGTAGCCTTACCTGCGTAAATCACTTCGGGAAAAATCGAAGGGCTAATCTGCAAGTAAACCACAAAAAATTGGGTCAATACATTGCAGTTAGATGGAAATAAGATATGCAACATTGAAATTAACACATGTACTTCAAATTAAGTCACCACTTACCTGTGAGCTTCGCCTGAGGGCATAGTTAAGAAGCCGTGGTGCTCCACTCGGAGGATGAGCTCGAACCACTGCTACGTCCGAGGCAAAAAGAAAACAAAATCTTAGAGACAAGTAGTGATTGAGTAGCAGAAGAAACTGAGAAATTGATATTAACCAGAAGACTATAAACTATGCGAAGGAAGAACCCGAGTGAACTCTGAGATAATGAAAGAAAAACAACCCACAACAAATATACCTAGGTTTTACGGGAGCCAAAAATGTTTTACTTACCGTTTGCGTTGAAAGAAAAACCGAAATGGAAAACCCTGTTGGAGGTTTGATAGAAGGGCAGCAAGACTCACTTGCAGAGCTCTGCGGCGGAGGGCTCGAATGAATGGGAAGCAGTTAGGGTTAGGGTAGTCATAACCTCAAATGAGAACAAATCCTAAAACAAGTATGACCATTGGATTCCAAGCCTATGCAGATCAATGACGGGAGGATCTCACAGCTGCCCGCTAGAGGTGAGCTTGCCAGACTGTGCAAATTACATTAATCAAAATACCATTGCAATATTTTCATAATAATAAAAAAACTATCGATAAGTTAAATTTAATCAAAATTATAATGGGTGCTATGAATGCATAGTACTTATCAACTAAATCTGATGGTGGTTTCGTAATAAAAAAGATAGGACGAACAATCACAATTTAACCAAGAAAAATTGGTTGACATGTAACCTCCTCGAAAACCAGGAAAAATGTGCCAAAACCTTTATGAGATAATGATTAAATATACCTTGTTTTAACCATAAAGGAGACCGATCACAATCACAATTTAACCAAGAAATATTGGTTGAGATGTAACCTTCTCGAAAACCAGGAAAACTGTGCCAAAACCTTTATGAGTTAATAATTAAATATACCTTGTTTTAACTAAGGTGCAGTACCGATAAGATGTATTGTGATAAGTTTATACTAAGGTGCAGTACCGATAAGATGCTTGGTTTTCTTTGATACTGCTCTGTTATATGGTGTTTTCGAGTCTTGCTTGGTCTTTTTTTATACTGCGCTGTTTTGTGTTTTTTTAACCTGCGCATCTCCCTTGGGACTGAGTATCTGTGTTCTTTGCTACTGAAGCTCCGTTTATTTTTACAAAATAAATAAAATTAAAAAATAAAATAAATAAATAAAAACCCATTTTTTTAACAGTTTTAATTCATTATTTATTTATAACAGTGAGGTTGTGGAAAAATCACAAGGGCTTTCACCGTATTGTTAGTGCTTTTATTTTATTTGGCAATTCTTGCTTAATGGTTTTGAACTGCCTACTAATTTTGCAACAAGTGAAGAGAAGGGTTCACCATTGAGGCTTAACATAAGACTAGAAATTTCGGTTTCTGAAACTGTCTTTTGTTTTCTTACTTATTTCTTTGTTTTGTCTATCCGTCTAAATACGCCGCAGACGCGGTCTTCTGTTTTCCTATTTTTTTATTTTTCCTTTTTGTCTATCCATCTAAATACGCCACAAATGCTGAGTTTATCTGTCAAACCTTTCAAACACGGCATTTAAATAGTCTGCAGTGAATCTAGACAGGTGGAACAACACACAGGACAATAATACAGGTGCCAAAGGATATTCGTACATTTTGCTGTATTCTTACAATTTGGTAAGGTGAGATATCAATTCTTTTTTTTTCAAGGAAAGAGAAATCCTTGAGTCATTTTCGGTTGCCTCTCTGCAGGTACAAATTCTATTAATTCGATCATTTATCGTTTACTTATGATTTATTTTGCTCAATGTCATCCGTTGGATGTTCATAACCTATATTTTTGGAGAATGAGAATGCCCGAGGTAAAATTTCACGCAGTCATTGCATTTAAAAACGCTCTCTCTCTATTCTTTTATACAGAGTCTCACTCTATTTTTACACACACGGTACTTCTGTTAAAAAAAAAAAATGCACAACAACATCATCATTTTCCTTCAAGCCTTTTTTTTTTTCTTTTATCATAACAAAAACCTTTCTAAAATATTAAAAAAAAAAAAAACTAAAGTTATATATATTATAAACATTAAAAATGCTTATAATATATATTTCAATATATATATATATATATATATATATATATATATATTATCCTTAGTTCCCTTTTAAAAGAACTTTGCTGTGACCTTTTTAAAACCATAGAACATGCTAATGTTTTTTTAACCAAGGTTTGAAACCTTATGCGGATACTAAAAAACAAAATTAAATCCTATTGCAAAAATTATCGCATACCAAATTTGCCCATGCTGACTGGGCATCAAAGTTGCGCGATCGCTTTTCTATTGGTTGCTGGTACGACCCGCCGGACTTCAAACCACAAACTAAATTCTATTGCAAAGATTATCGCGTACCAAATGGGTATTGTGACGTCACTCTCCTGGACGCGCGATAAACCATTAAATCGGATACATAAACTCTTATCGGGTCCGAAATGAGCTTTGCTAACTGTACGCCATTTCTACGTGATCGACATATGATTGGTGGAGGTGGGTTCCACGCTGGTGATGTGGGCTCTTTTGAAAAGTCAAAAACTGGCAGTAAAACAAACAGGGTTAGTGGATTGTGTTTATGGCGCGGACGTTGCAGAGTTTTAATGTAGAGATGTTGCGTGGTTGAGAACCACACAATTTAATTTGCAAAGACAGAACAAATGGCTACGATGGTTAACTCAAAAACTGGAATTTGCAGAGTTTTAAAGGATTCATGGTGGCGTGCAAGCAATACAAAAGAACGTTGTTGCAATCTGTCTTTTTACTCTACAGTTGAAATTAATATTTCAACATATATGTTATGTGATAAAATTAAACAAAGCAGGATAGAGGTTGCGAAAAATAAAAATAATGCGGCTTTTTTATTTCATTTTTAGTAACTCAAATTTGGCATGGAAGTCAAACTGAAAGTGGGATGTTGATTCCATGACCACTCCCCTCCCAAAAAGCTAATAGAGAATATAAGACAATCTCTCACTCGTTCTCACTTTAATCTCTTCATCTTTTCTTCTTTCCTCAGCGTTGCATTTGGTTGCCGTGTTTTTTCTCCAAGTTAATTTCATCCGTTGCGTGGCCATTCATTTTGGGTTTATACAAAAAAAATGATTTTAGTTGTGTTTTCAGTTTTAATTGTAATTAGTGTTTTTTTGGTTTTTTTTAAGTGTGTTTGCATTGTTTGTCTAGGCGATTTTATTTGTTGCTGTTATGTAGAGCAGAACATCCCGTTTGGATTGTAATTAGTACTTTTTTATTTTTATTTTTAAAAGTGTTTACATTGTTTTGTTGTGCAATTTTATTTTTTTGCTCTTATGTTGCGCAGAAGAATCGATGGAGATAAAATTCTTGATCCATTGGAATGGATGAACATGTATTCTTTCGTTTTTTT
Source organism: Pinus albicaulis (assembly GCA_034641835.2). Classification (NCBI taxonomy): domain Eukaryota; kingdom Viridiplantae; phylum Streptophyta; class Pinopsida; order Pinales; family Pinaceae; genus Pinus; species Pinus albicaulis. The sequence continues at coordinate 60,974 of JAXQQM020067677.1, read as the reverse complement.
GGATATATATAGTTTTTACTTTTTAGTAATATAATTGTTGAGTCAAAAGTTGCCTTGTAGATGACGGCTATGAACAGTCCAAGTGGTTCAAGAGTTTTCAATCATTATTTCTTTATTACAGTGAAACAGTGGAATAATCGCAAAGGGTTTCACAGTAAAGATAGTGCTTTTATTTTCATTAGCGGTTTTTGCCCACTGGTTTTAACCTGCTTAATCATTTTGCAACAGGGGAAGAGAAGGGTTTGCCATGGAGGAGAATCTAGGACGAGAAGCTTCAATTTCTGAATATCTCCTATTTTCTCACTTGTTTCTTAATTGTTTATAGTTTGTCAAATATTTCTAGCACGGTATTTAAAAGGTTTCCACTGAATGTCTGCTGGCAAAACAGTAATACACATGCCAAAGGATGTTCATACATTTGGCATTTGTTGCATTCATTCAATTTGATATTCTTCTTTTGTCAAAGAGAGAGAAAACATTCGGTCTTTCTTGCTGCGGATACAAATTCTATCAATTCGACCATTTGTTAGTTTAGTTTTTTTATTTTTTCATAGATAAAAATCGAACTTTGATTTTATAAAATAATAATCAAGGTTTACATCATTCTGGAGGATAATTATTTGATTCATTTCTTACTTAAAATTGATTTTGCTCAATGCTATCAGTTGGATATCTACAACCTATTCTCGATGAATATGGCTCAGGTAAATAGGTAAGTGAGAATGCCCAAGTATTGATTTCGCTCAATGCCCAACTTTAAAAAAAAAAAAAAAAAAAAAAATTAAAATTATGAGACCTGGATTAGGAGCTCTGACATGTATACAGTCTTGCCTTTGAAAGATGAAAAATGCCTCAAATAAACTGGTAACCCTGTGAAAGATGAAGGTTAACCTACTTTAACTTATTAATTTGTTCAATATTGTCTTGTATGTCTGCATTTTTAGCCATGCCATTTTTGTTTTATGTTGCATACAGTCGTAATAGTTGCTTTACCTGTGTTCTTGATACGTCATGAGAGGTTAAAGCGTTTTTTATTTATTATTTTACAGGTGTTTTTTGGTATCCTATGCAGCTTTTGATATCAACCCTATGCAGCTTTTCAATTTTTTTTTGGTATTCACTTTCTTATTGTTTAATTATTCAAAACAGGTGAAAAGGGAAAGATGGGATAGCCACAAGCGAATGAAGATGACACAACTTTTTTATTGTTTAATTATTCAAACAAGTGAAAAAGGGGAAAATGGGGCTCGCCAGGAGAGAAGGAAGATGACCTAACGCAGGTTTGATTCGTTTTATTTGAGTCGTGATTATATATTTATCTTTCCTTATCACAAATGTTGTTTTACCAATCGAAGATGACCCAACAAAGGTTTGATTCCTGCCAAAGATGACCCAAGACAAAGATACACGTGCCAAAGATGTTTGTACACCATTTTGCCTCATTCATTCAATTGGGTAACATAAAGAAGGTATTGATTCTTCTTTTTTCAAATAGAGAGAAAACATTCGATCATTCTGGATATGCTTGCTGCAGGTACGAATTCTATCCATCTATGTAGACATGCATTTTACTTACCATTGACATTGTTTCATGCCACCAGTTAGATGTCGAGAAGCTATAATCTACTAAGATGTCCGATGGCCCAGGTAAACAGGTCGGTGAGATACTCGAAGTAAATAGATAACCACATAGAGGATGAGGGTTAACATTAATATCTTAATTCGTTCAGTATTATCTTAAGTAGTATTATTCTACTATCTTAGCCATGACATTTTTATGTTATTTTGTTGCATGGCACTGTAATAGTTTTTTTAAGGTAATTTTGATACGGCAGGAGAGGTTAAACCGTTTTTATTTTTTATTTAATAGGGTTTTGATATTTTTCCTAGAGAAGCAATAGTTGTCCTATGGTCGATGTCGATCGTTTGTGCTTTTCATTTTATTTTATTTTTGCAATTGCTTTCTTACTGTTTAATTATTTGAAAGAGGTAAACACGGAAAGATGGAGTTTTCTATGAGAAAATGAAGATGACAGAGCTCAAGTTGGTTTCGTAGTTGAATTGAGAAAATGAAGATGATAGAGCTCAAGTTGGTTTCGTAGTTGAATTGAGAAAATGAAGATGATAGAGCTTAGGTTGGTTTCGTAGATGAATTGTAGGAGAAAGGACAAAGAATACTTATTGGTTTGAGCAATTGAGAAAGGGCAAAAGAAGTAGAATTACTTCGTTTGGCATCTTCCACGAAAAATAGGACACAAGGGCCCGTTGTACTTATTTTGTTAGTAAAAGTGAGCGGATTTTGGTTGAAGTTGATCTAGGTATGTTTAATATCTATCATTGAATGGTTTTTCATACTTTCTATTTGAGTTGTCTTTAGTGCGACTAAAGACAACTCCCTTTCTATTTTGGTAAATTGCTAAATGCTTAGAAGATGGGGCTAAAGTATAGATAAATGGAAGTAAAATAATTATTTAGAAATACATTATTGCTAAATTTTATTAAATATGATTTTTCAAGAAAAGTTAGCTAAGACAATTTTTAAAAGAAAGTTAACTCGAAGTTTTGCAAAATATTGACTTAGTTGTGAGTGGTCTTACTTGTGTGTTTGTGTTGTTTATTAGCAAAATGGAATTGTGATGTTTACTCTCTGGATTTTATTTTATTTTATTATGTAGAGTGGAATGGAAAAAATATTGGGATGATATGAAATCCATTGGAGTGGATGAGCTTGATAGATGATTTTGTGAGATGGATTAATATGTCTAAAGTTGTAAGAGTTTTGTTTAAAAAAGTTAATAATTTAGAAAATATTAAACATTTTTTTATTAATTATTTTGGTCATAAATTGATTTTTATTGATTATTTCAATTTTCATGATGCTTGTATGTCTTTTTTTTGTAATGTTTGGTTATTTGTTTGGGTCCGATTTATGGTTTGAAATGAACTTTGATTTTCTATAGATTATGAGGGTTCTTCGTTGAGAAAGAAGAGGAGATCAAGAACATTTTTGTTTCAACCTAGGAGCCACCCTATTTTTTCGTAAGTTTTCTTATTCTGGTTGATTATATGATTTATATATAATCAAAATGGCTAAATAAACATATTATTTTCCAATCTTTGTTTGCAGTCACTATAGAGACGAGATAACATGCTAGAAGAGAGATGATAGAGAATACGACTAAACTATTAGTTTGAATCAGGTAGATACATATGTTTTCATACTCTTTGTTTAGATGGTTATTTTATAGTTAACACTAACTAACCCATAATTTATATTTTATTTTCCTTATTGTATTAAATATCAAATGCATAAGATATTATTTAGAAATCTTACTAGTGAAATTTCACTAAATGAACTAGATGACACTAGGATCCAAGTTTCCATAAGTTAGATAATTATATTGGCCAAACATGTAAGTATTGTCAAAATAGTGTTTATTAATAATTATCTATGTTTTTAAGAGGATTTAATTTTATTCTTATGGGGAGTTTTTGGGGAATTTTTGGATTATTTACTATTTTCATGAGTGTTATCTCATGGTAAGATTCATAGAGATGAACTACAAATATCAAATTCTACAAGATTCATCTCATATTTCAACTTTGTATTTTTTTTGATTTCGCAAAACTAATTTAATAGCATAATTTGATTTTGTATTTTTATAGAAAATCCTATGTGAATTTGGAAACCATAATAGAGCATTTTCACAATAACTTGATCATAGAGACTATTTTTTACCATACTCTCACCTGTCATAAGAAAAATAGGGAAATACCTATCAAATCATGTTTGCAAATGGGATCCATAAATCTAACTTAAGCCTTCATAATGCATGTTCTTCATGGTTATCAACCCAATTCAATTGAATATGGAAGTTTTTTTGAAACACGAGAGAGTTAGTTATAACTTTTATTACAAGGTAAGTTGAAATCCCTACATAGGTATTGCTTTGAATCTTGTGAATTGCCAAACCATTAGTGTTTGTTCCTATAATCAACGATGTTAATGATAGTCTTGTTCTCAAATCTATAGAAATGATGCAATATTATTTTGTTTTTCAAGAGGGTTCCCAACCCAATATTGAGTATGTCTCTCTTTGTCCTTTGCTCCTTGCTGAGAAATCTATAGGGCAGTATAGTTAGGATGATTTCTCTTTTCTTAATAACTGCTTGTGATGTCTTTTTACTTTTCTTACTTATTAGATTCTTCTCTTATTATGTTTTTTTTATCATGAAACAACTACCAAAACAAGAAGAACAATAGTACACAAGAACACAGGATATAGTCAGCAAGATAGGGCCAAAACCTCTCCACTTGAGATGAAAACCCGTAAATCTCTTCTCTTCTTATAGATTCTTCAATTGATGAATTCCAAGACCTCTAGACCAAGACAAATACCCTTTCAAGACCAATTCTGAACTCCTTGATGATGTTCTTTCTTTTTCCAAGTCAAACTCGATCAAATCTCTTCCAAGAACTCAATTTTGACCCCTAGCTTCAGAATTTCGAGCTCTACTGCATGTCTAAAATTTTCGGCCCCTACAACTATTATTGCATCCACACGTGTGAGTGAAATTTATCCTTCCAAGGCCCTTTAGCAACTTCACTTGGATTGCTTCCTTGTTTAGGGCTGGTAGGTGACATATTAGGCTCCTCTTCCAGCAACTTTGATCATCTTCCTGCAACTCGTGAATTTTAACATTGAAGCAGTGAGCCCTAGCATTCCTTTTTCTCGCGTGTGAGAGAGAAACAACCCAAAAACATTCTTCCTTCGTCCTTTTCCTTCCTCGCTAGCCTTCTTGTGCTTCTCCTTCACTTAGATGATAAGAATTGAATGTGTATCCAAAGGAGGTCGATTACTCTCCTTTATATAGGCTTCTAAGGCAGGCATGACTCCTAAAAATACACTGACTTCTTAGCTTCTAGGCTATATTGGTCTTGGAGGATATTTTGATAGTTTTAAATACCAAAAAAAAAAAAATTACAAGTTACAATGTGCCTAATGGGGTTGTCACAACATATGAAAATGACTCTTTTGACTTCTTGGCCTAGGAAAAACCCTAGAAGCACTCAATTGGTGCTTGACCTATAAAATAAAATACCTTGAGCATGAATTCCATGCTCCAAAAATAACAATAGTAATTTTTTTTTCATTTTACAATATACAAGAATCAAAGGAACATTCCATATTTTTGAAGACCAAACCTAGTTACACATTTTTCAACACTCCCTCTTAACTAGGGAGGTATTCATAAATGGTACATTGACATTCTTAATCTGAAGAGATCTCATAAGAAGAGCCATATTGGTAACCCATCTATTTAGCATCATACCAACTAGCATTTTCACATAGCAAGGCCTTGACTAACAACTCTATCTCTCCACAAGATCAAATCACAATGCTGGCGAGACCAATGATTTATAGACACCATTATCATTGTCTCTCAAGGCACATACCCCACCTGGGTGTTCACTGAGTATGTCCTTCCAAGACTATTCTTATCATGGATAGCCACTCAAAGGATATTGGTTCTCTACGAATACTCTTTTCTTGGATGCCCTACCTCATCCTCAAAGAGTATCAGATGCCAAATTCTTACCCAATCATCGATCCTTTCTTCCCAAATGAAGACAAGATTGATGTTCCTATCTCTCTCTCTCAACTAGGTAGGATATATCAAATAGACCTAGTTTTTTTCTCAAATACACAAGCTTCTTATTACGAAGAGATTTTTTCAATGTATCAACTACCTGCTCATCAGTGGAGATATACCATAGTTGCAATACACCAACTTGTACTAGCTTCCAAATGTAGTGATACTTGTTATTTATATGCTTTGTCTTTCCATGAAATAATGGGTCTTCAAACAATATTATACAGTTAGCGTTATCACAATGTATCACTATAGGGTCCATTGGTCTTTCAAACAAGTTGGACAACAACTTCCTCAACTAGACAAATTCTCTACTTACTTCACAGGTTGCAATATATTCAGCCTTAACACTACTCAAATTAATCGATTATTGCTTTCTACTCATCCGCCATACCATGGAGGATCCCAAACTAAAACATCCCCTTGTAGTGCTTCTTCCATTTTGATCATTGCCTTCCCAGTTGAAATCTGTATATCCAATCAAGTGGACATCATTCCTCCTATCATACTTCAGGAAGTAATGGATTTTTCCTTGCAGATATCTCAGTATATGCTTGGATGCTATCCAATGATCATGCTTCGACTCAACTTGGAACTGACTGAGAACATTCACAACAAAACATATGTCTTAGCGAGTATTCACCAAGTACATCAGTGAGCCAATCAATTTTATGTACCTGGTCGGATCCACTGGGCTCGATTCGGAAATCCTTAGCCTCTTCAAGTTTGTAATCATGGGGGTTTTCATAGGTTTGAAATACATCATGTCAAACTTCTTCAACATCTTGATCAGATACTATACTTGACCTAGATAAATATCATTAGGTCCCTGCCAAACTTCCAATCCCAAATAGTAGTGCATCAGCCCTAGATCTTTCATGTTGAATTTCGTTTGCTAATCGTTTCGCACTCGCGCATTCGACTTGTTACTCTAAATCCTTGCGGAAGGTTCAGTAGGTATGCATCCATCCTCAGATACCTGTATTGACATCAGCACAACTAATTGGAACTATTTTATTTTGTTAGTTCGCTGCCTATAGTTTGTAAATAAATAAATAAAGTGATTGAAGAGGGTCTAACTCACTTAAGTGAAATAATACATCCACCTAGTAGCACAACGTTGTGACTTAAGGGGGAGTCAAGGGGGGACCTAACACCACGTAGAGGAAGAGGACCTACGTACACTCTAGAAGTTTCTGCAAGCTTCTGTGCAGATAAGGATGAGTATGTGGAGGAGAGAGAGGCTACGTTGGGTTTTGGAGGGAAACCAACGTTATAAAAGATGAAGGAGCCTCCTCATTTCATTCATTCTTGAGTTGATGATTTTTGAGTGAGACATTTGTCTTCTTGAGCATGCCAGATGTTTAGCCTGTCTACAGCACTTTTTAGTGCATTGAGTGTCTCCGGTCGGAGATCTCGCCCTTAGCCCCGGGGGACTTCGAGTGCCTGCTCGGGCAAGGTTGGTTTTTCAGCATTTTGTGAGTCGTTTTATTGTTTGGGTTTGTTGCAGAGCTGGAGCTTATAGAGACTGCGTTGTCACTGGGAGAGAGGACGCAGTCCATTGTGGAGGAGCTTCAGATTGGGGTTTCTGCAGGTGATTTAGCCAGGATTTTGAGCAGAGGGTTAGCCTTTTCCCATCGGAGGTTTTTGGTGGAGTTTGTGGCAGTGTTTTAGCAGTTTCTATCTAGCCACTGCGCAGTGCCTTGGAGGCCAGCATAATTTACTGGGGAGGCAGTTTCTGGTGATTTCCAGGGTTGGCCATTCTCGGAATGGTTTTTGGATTTTTTCTGGGTTGTTGAGGAGAGGAGGTTTGCCGATTTTTAGTTCATTCTGGAAAGGGGATCGACCCCTAGTCTTCAGTCCATTCCAGCAGTAGCAGCTACACGACAATTTTCCAGCAGCTGGGACGTAGTTCATTGAGAAGCCATTTCCGCTATTCTCTGAGAGTGTTTTCTCACTTACCTTGAGCAAGATTAGCCTATTGTACTTCATTAAATTTCTTAGATTAATAAAATGGCTCAGCATTTCCTCTCTATGTTTTCTAGATGAGTTGTCGTAGTTGCCGTATTCTCTTTCTATGATATTATATGTCTAATGCACTATTATTATTTTTGAGCATTCTAGTTCTATACCACTTGATGTGTTTATATTTTACTCTTAGACAAAGTCTGGAAAATGCCAGGTAGCCTCCAGATCTCGTCCTCTCTTTAGAGGTGAAATATCTGGTAAATTCCCTCCCAGTCTATCTCTGGTTGGAGTTTGTCGTGTTTTGGAGATATCCCCGAAACAGGATATTATAGTGGTATCAGAGCATAGTTCTGGCTCAGCCTATGATCTATGACATTGGGAAAGAGACCATACAGAGGTAGGAAGTATAGAGACAGTGAGCATAGGTTGGAGACCACCTACAAAGAGGAAGACTGTGCCCGGGTAGAGGACACAGATCAAGAGAGAGAGCCTGTGACAGACGTAGAGCAGGAGGAGCTTGTAGTAGATATAAGGCAGAAAGAGCCAATGACAGATGAAACAAAGGCCAAACAGTTTGGAGAGGCACTCCTCAAGTCAGTGCAGGATTTAGCTAGACAGATTGAGGTGATGGGATAGAGGTTCATAGCTGTGGAGGCTAGGCATCGTGAGACTCCACGGGTTTTCCGGGTCAGAGAGGGATTAGGTACATCCCACCATTTTCCAGAGCAGGGTGCTGCTTAGCGTGATACTCCTCAGCTGACGGCTTCACGTGCACCTACCTGCTCTACCATGCCCACTTTCTTGGGAGCAGATACAGGGGCAGGAGCCCAGCAGGAGGCAGAGCCTGGACACTTAGATGAGTATTTTGCAGAATATCAGTCCTACGGGCAGGAGTTCAGGGATGCTCTCAGATTCAGAGATTTTGTGTAGCTCCAGCGGGACAGTAGACCCCGCGACCATCATAGAGGGCACCGGCATTATCATGATGGAGATTCCCACCGTGCCTCTAGTAGACTTCATTTGCCTACGTTTGATGGATCATCAAACAGTTCGACAAAGTCTTGGGCGGAGAAGCTGGACATCTATTTATAGCTTAACCAGATGTCGGAGATGGAGGCCATCAAGGTGGCAACAATACATTTGGATGGTGAGGCCCAAGACTAGTGGTTCCATGGGATGGTTACACTCGGACACTCTACAATGACAACATATGCCGAGTTTACCAGGAGGTTGATGGAGCGTTTTTACTGGAGGGATCCAAAACAACATTTTGTTGAGCTGACGAAGCTCAAGCAGATAGGGAGCCTAGAGACATACATCACAGATTTCTTGAGGGTCTCGGTGATGGTGTCAGATCTATCCGTGACACGAATGATCTATATGTTTTTGGAGGGATTGGCAAAGCCACTTCGAGGTCTAGTTAGATCTACTAGACCAGCTACACTCCAGGATGCTATCAGCAGGACCAGGGACTTACAGGATGCATTTCCCAGGACGCGGACACCTTACCCCTAGAGACAGGGCTTCCAGTCCAAGGGGAAGGATGTGAGGGTTCCTCCTCCAAAGGGGAATCCGGGACGGGCACAGGTAGATGATGATTCCAGGAGGGAGTTGAGGAAGAAGTGGCTATGATTCACGTGTCAGGAGCCATGGGCACCAGGGCATAGGTGTGTTGCTGGCAAAGCACACTTAATTGAGGTCTTCTCCAATGATAGCAGGGAAGAGGATGAGGAGGATGATGAGGAGGGGAGGGCAGAGACAGTCGGGGAGCAGCCTGTGATCGTTGTCGCTCCACCCTCTGTGCAGATGGTGAGGTGCAAATATTTGATCCATTAGGAGGGGCCCTTGCAGCCAGCAGAGTTCCTAAGCATTTTGAGCGCCGTGGACACGAGGACAAGACGGTGGGTCAGCAAGTACGGGCCCCTAATATGGGGGCAAACTCACAACTTCATTGATGCACAGATGGTCGAACGGAGGGGTATACCGACCGAGAGTTTTACCAAGCTTCTTCGCTTAGTCCAGGAGTCGGGATGATGTAATGTGCCCGTATGTTCTGGTGCAGAGTTAGCAGCAAGGACGATGGCACTACACCATGCGGACTCCATCACTTTTTCGTGGTCAACATACCAGATACCAATGTGGTATTGGGTGTTCAGTGGTTGATTACTCTGGGGAAGGTCACCACGGATTGGGAGGCCTTAGAGATGGAGTGGGATGACAAGAAGACTGGGAAGCATGAGAAGATCTGCGGGATGCACACTTACCCACCTCGTACGCCTTTGGCACGACCGTACGGGAGGTACAGTATCTTGAAGGGAGAGGGCGAGAGGGATTCGTTGAGTCATGGGCACTTGAGTAAGAGACCACTGCACGAATACCATCCAGACATATTAGAAATATCCTTGACAGGTATGATGCAGTGTTTGGGGATATACCACCAGATCGGCCACTGGACCGAGGATTTGAGCACACCATTGAGCTTGAGCAGGACATTCAGGTGGTGATTACTACCCCCTATAGGCATCCCAAAGCCTATTGGGATGAGATTGAGCGGGCCATCCAAGAGTTGTTGGCTCTTGGGCACATCAGACCGAGCACGAGTCCGTTTGCTTCTTCTGTGGTGTTGGTGAAGAAGAAGGACGCCACCTTGAGGATGTGCATTGACTACAGGGCCCTAAACAAGAAGACCCTGAAGAACCGGTATCCTATACCCAGGATCGATGAGTTGATGGATGAGCTGAGAGGAGCTAAGTTCTTCTCGAAGATTGATTTGAGATCAAGGTACCATCAGATTCGCGTGAGGGAACAGGACATTCCCAAGACCGCCTTCAGGTGTCATTATGGGCACTTTGAGTTTTTGGTTATGCCTTTTGGGCTAACCAATGCACCAGCTACTTTTCAGTCTTGCATGAACCATATCTTCCGCAGTCATCTGAGGAAGTTTGTATTGGTCTTCTTCAATGACATACTCATATATAGCAGGACTTGGGAGGAGCATCTCCAGCATATAGAGGCAGTACTACGCATCTTGGAAGAGCAACAGTTCTATGCTAAGCTCTCCAAGTGTGAGTTTGGGATGATGGAGATGTTGTATTTTGGTCACATTATTGGAGTAGATGGAGTGAGGGTCCATGAGGAGAAGATTAGAGCCATCAGAGATTGGCCAGAGCCAAGGAATGTGACGGAACTTCGAGGGTTCATTGGGATATGTACCTATTACAGGAAGTTCGTTAGAGGTTTTTCACAGCTTGCTGCACCCCTTATAGATTTGACGAAGAAGGGGGCATTCAATTGGTCAGATACAATGTAGCAAGCCTTTGATAGGCTTAAGGAGGTGATGAGTAGCTGCCCAGTGCTTGCATTGCCAGATTTTACACAGCCATTTGTCTTGGAGTGTGATGCGTCGGGAGAGGGGATCGGCGCAGTATTGATGCAGGGGGGACACCCTATAGCCTTTGAGAGTCGGAAGCTCCTTCCGCACGAGAGGTTGTATTCTATATACGACAAGGAGATGTTGGCCATCATATGTTTCGTCAAATTCCGTTGTAAGTAGTGGAACAGGTTCAGGGTGAGGACTGATCACAACAGCCTCAGGTTCTCTTTGGAGCAGAAGCAGCTACAGGAGAGGCAGCAGAAGTGGATCAATAAGATCCAAGCATATGACTTTGACATTGAGTATGTCAAGGGTAAGAATAATGTGGTAGCAGATGCCCTTTCACACAGACCAGCCATGTTATCTCTTATGAGCCTGGATACAGATTGGAGTGCTCAAATTTTAGTTGAGTACTCCAAGGATAGATTTGCATGTAAGGTGCTGGATGGACGGTGGCGGACGATAGGTACAGGGTGGTTGATGAGATCATCTATTACAGGGACAAGATCTTCTTGACTGAGGGATCTCAGCTTAAGAAGAAGATACCCGTGCATCGCATTCTCCATCGTGTGCCATCAAAGTTTACCAAACCGATGGTGGCCATTAGGAGAGTGTTCTCATGAAAGGGCTCATGGAGGACGCACGCACGCTGTGTGAGCAAGGCGCGTCGCAGGAACCGAGGAGATGAGCCATCCCGCAGGACTGTTGCAGCCTCTTCCCATTCTGGAGGGGAAATGGGAGAGCATTTCGATGGACTTCATCACAGTTTTTCCCATGGTACAGGGCAAGGATTGCATCTTTGTCGTTGTTTATCGACTGACAAAGTATGTGCACTTTTTCGCCATATCCACACACTACACAGCATCATAAGTGGCCAAGCTGTTCTTCAGAGAGGTTTTCAGGTTGCATGGTCTTCCTAAGACCATCATCAATGATAGGGACAGCCATTTCATGGGCGTGATGTTGCGGAGATTTTTCCACCAGTGTGGACGTAGTCGGCACGAGTACCGCTACTGCTCACGTACCTGGATGTGACGATGGGAGACACGAACAAGATACCATGAGGGCTACTTGCGTAAATTTGTTAGTGGGTAGTAGCGAGTGTGGTTGAGATGGTTGCATTTGGGGGAGTACTGCTATAACATGACACATCACATGTCTATTGGTATGTCACCATTTTATGTTTTTTATTGATACCATCCTTTATATTTTTCTGATGTGATGTTCGGTGCTAGTAAGGCTCCTAGAGCCATGATTTGGATCCAAGAGAGTTAGGACATCATCCGAGCTCTCAAGGACAATATGGCTACAGCACAGAACTAGCAAAGGTTGTATGCCAACAGAGGTCAGGCGGAGAGATAGTTTTAGGTAGGATACGTGGTCTACCTATGGTTATAGCCATACCGAAAGTCATCGCTGAAGCAGAAGGGGGATGAGAAGCTCAAGCCTCACTTTTACGGGCCATACAGGGTGATACACAGGATTGGGCAGGTTGCATATGAGTTGGAGCTTCCCCAAGGCAACAAGATCCACAACATATTCCATGTATCATGCCTGAAGACGGCGCTGGGGCAGTAGGTGATGGTGACAGAGGAGCTACCACCTACGGATGATGAGGGGTACTTGGTGTTGCATCCGGAGGCCATTATTGATACCAGGGAGAGGTGGTTATGGAGCAGGACGGTCCAAGAATTCTTGGTGAGATGGAAGAGTTTGCCGGATGAGGATGCCACTTGGGAGAGCGAGAAGATTTTGCAGCATCCATCACTTCAGTTTCTTGAGGACAAGCAACATTTTGTCGGGGGAGATTGTAATATTCCTAATTAGCGACAGCTACTTGGAATATTCCATTTTGTTAGTTTGCCATCTATAGTTTGTAAATAAATAAAAAGGTGAGTGAGGAGGGTCTAACTCACTTCGGTGAAATAAGATATCCACCTAGTAGCACAATGTTGCTACTTAAGTGGGAGTCAAGGGGGGCCTAACACCATGTAGAGGAGGCGGGCCTACGTACACTCTAGAAGTTTCTACCAGATTCTAGATAGATAAGGATGAGTATGTGGAGGAGAGAGAGGCTATGTTGGGTTTTTGAGGGAAACCAACGCTATAAAAGATGGAGGAGCCTCCTCATTTCATTCATTCTTGGGTTGATGATTTTTGAGTGAGACATTTGTATTCGAGCACACCGTCGTTTAGCCTCGTCTCGGCAGACTCCGTTAGTGCATTGGAGTGTCTCCCGTATCGAAGATCTCGCCCCTGGGCTCCCGGGACTTTGGAGTGCTCGCCCGGGCAAGGTTGGAGCGCCGTATTTTGCGAGTCGTTTTATTGTTTGCCTTGTTGCGAGTCGTAGCCGAGAGACCTGTGCACCATCGGGAGAGAGTGGACGTAGTCCATCGTGGGAGGAGCTTCGGATTGGGGTTTCTCGGTAGCGATTCACACCGGGATTTTGGAGCAAGAGGGTCACCCTTGCCCTTGGGAGACTCGCGCAGTTCGAGGCGCGTATTTCACCGTTTCCATCTAGCCACCGCGTTAGGAGGCCTTGGAGGCCAACGACCCCACTCGGAGAGGCAGCTGTCCGGGTGATCGTGTTGTCATTTTTGGTATGGTTTCTGGATTTTTTCCGGGTTGTTGAGGAGAGGAGGTTTGTTGATTTCCAGCTTATTCCAGCAAGGGGATCAACCCCTAGTCTTCATTCCATTCCAGCAGTAGTAGCTACATGGCAGTTTTCCAGCAGTTGGGACGCAGTCCATAGAGCAGCCATTTTTGGTATTCTCTGAGAGTGTTTTCTCACTTGCCTTGAGCAATATTAGCCTATTGTACTTCATTACATTTCCCAGATTAATAAAATGGCTCATCATTTCCTCTCTATTTTTTCTTGATGAGTTGTCGTAGTTGCCGTATTCTCTTTCTATGATATTATATGTCTGCTGCACTATTATTGTTTCGAGCTTAGTTCTATGTACCATTTGGTGGTTTATCTTTCACCCAGCGACTAGGTCCGGAAAGGGCTGGTAGCCTTGACTTCGTCCCTCTTTTAGAGGCGAACATCCCAGAATGCCCTCCTAGTCTATATCCGGTTACCGCCGTGTTTTAGAGATATCCCTGCAAATAAGAGACAATCCCATGCCCTTATTGCTTGCTTAAGGCCATATAATGCCTTCTTAAACCTGAAAACATAAGTCTCTATATATTTGACTTCAAATCCCAAGGGTTTCTCTATATAGAATTTTTCATCAGCTGTGCCATTTAGGAATGTAGCCTTGACATCCATTTGATGAAAGTTCCATCCCATCGATGCTGCCAAAGAGACCAATGAACATATAGTTGTATACCTTGTTGTGTGAGGAAATGTCTCTTCATAATCGATGCCTTCTTTTTGAGAGAAGACCCTAGCCACAAATATTTCCTGATACTTATCAATAATTCCATCTTCCGCGTGTTTAATTTTGTAGAGAAATTTGGAAGTCACCACATATTTGTTTTCGGGGCTAGATACGATCTCCCAAACTCCATTTTTCATTATGGATTGATACTCTTTATTCATGGAATCCTTCCATTCTTGATGTTTGACAAACCTCTTCAAAGGTGTATGGCTTTTCTTATATTAGATTCATCATGTATGCTTCCCTTGGCTACTCCATGTCCCTATGCATCTAAAAGAGTAGACTTCAACCAGTTAGGTCTCTTTCTAGTTTCGAGGATGACCACAGGTTGCACGGGTTCACTAGGACCTTCATCTTCGTCATTTGATTATTTTTCCTCCCTGGTGCCTTCCTCTTCAAATATAGGAAGTTCTTCATCATCAGATTCCATCGAGAGATCCTTTGATTTCTTAAATGCAATACTTTTATCAAAGATTACATCTCTACTAAATTCTATTCAATGTCCTTCCTTTATATAGATCCAGTAGGCCTTAGAATAATTAATGTAGCCAATAAATTTTTCCCTTCATGCCTGAAGGATCCAATTTCTTTCCCTTTTCCCCCAGTATATGAATTTAGCCAAGATAACCAAAAATTCACAGATAGTCCACACTTGGTTTCTTCCTAGTGAATGCTTCTTCAGGAGTCATGTTATCTAGTTGCTTGTGGGGACTCTGATTTTGAACGTATACATGTAATATCCCAAATTTTGGTCATATTAAGTAAAGGAGAAAATATTATTTTGGAGAAAGGTGGAAAGTACTATTTTATTGGAGATTGACAACAAATTATTATTTTATTAAAATGGTGGAAAAAGTCACTTAGTGGAAAATGTCCCCACCAATAAAATAATAATTAAAAAATGAGTCTAGAAGCATGGGGAGAAATTATAAAAGGAGGATGGATTCATTTTTTAATCATCTTTTGAATATTACATTTCACCTTTCATCTTCACTTGGGCTCATTTAGCAAAAGAAGAAAAGTGTTGTTTAGCACCACGAATTCTAAGCAAAAATCCAGCCTCATTTCGGATAACTTTGAGTGTCTCCTTAGTCAGGTAATTTGGGAGTCCAATTCATGGCTTTCCTTGAGCTTCATTGTAGGATTTTTCCCAGCACTATGTGGAGTTTTCGTGGCACATCATTTGGAGTAGCTGCAGTTGGTTGGGGACTCTATGTTTTTGCTGAGACACAGTTGTGTCCTAAGATTTGGATCATTTTGCAGGGCAATGATTGAAGTTAGAATTTGGGACGAATTTCCCCTCATTAAGATAGTGTGCAAAGCTCATGACTCAAGTCTACGAAGGAGCAAGAGGTGGCTTATTTCCGAGGAAAGTTGGTTTGGAGAAATCATGCATTTTGCAAAGGGGATCTTTGCAATACTTTGGGAGGATTTCAGTGGCATATTTTGGGCATGATATAGCAGTGCCATTTTGTGGGGTGTTTTATGGCCAAATTGGGAAATTTTCACTTGTTGGGGGTCACCGGGGGTCGGTGGATTCAGCCCAAACTCTTTCTACGGTTTTGTGGGTTTGGTGAGAGGAGTCCAGGGTTAATTTTGTATAATTTGTTGGGCAGCATTTTTTATCGATATCAGTGTTCTAGTTAGTAACCAACAACAAAAATTACTGGAGGAGGGTGTAGTTCACTTTGGGATTGTTTCCACCACTTGGGTTCGTGAGATATTTTTGGGTTTTATTGGAGTTGGTGTTGAGAGCCTACATTTAATTTTGCATAATTTTAATAGTAGATTTGATGGTTGAAATCTTGATGCACCTAACACAACAATGGAAATAATTTTTTGGGTCATCGCAGAGGTTTTTGGTGGAGTCATTCCAGCACTTGGGAATCATAATTCCAACTTGGGTGTTTCCTAGCTTGTTGTAGCAAGCTCAGGTTCCCCTTTCCATACTCATTTGTACTTCATTTTGCTTAGAAATAAATAAAATGACTCAAAGTTTTGGCGCATTTATTATTGTCTTTTGATTTTATGTGTATGTATTGAATTTCCTAGTTGTGGTTATAATACATATACATAGTGACGAGTTAAACCATATACAACCCATATGTCTCAAAGAAGATTTAGTACGCAAGAATTCAGAGGTGGAATCCACTGGAAAAATGAGAGATTGGCCCAGTTGAGGAAAGTGTCGAACCAGATCCATCCTCATCCTTACATCAGAGGAACTATTGGTGCGGAGGTTGTGGGGATGCAACCATCTACATTGTGTGGGGAAGGTCGACAGAATCAGGGCACCAGATCTCCTCAAAAGGGGAAGACAAAATGGGGAGAATAGAGGGTGAGACCAGGGGACGCTTTTGTTGATGGAGACCTAGCTTTAGATATTAAGAGCCTCAAGAGGAAGTTGAGCATGAGGTTGTGGGCACACATGAGTGTGAGGATTGTGTCGATGTGTCTAGTGTGACACAAGGGTCATCCTTGTTGGATATTCCTTTGATATCTATGATTGACATATTGGGGTAGAGAGTAGAGCACACACCCATAAGGCCACCCATTGACGAGGTTTAGACATAGAGGTGCCCACCGCTAAGAATGTGTCATCCGTTGTTGAGGTATCCATTGATGAGGTGTTTGGGGTTGTGTCTGAGTTTTCAAGTGATAGCAGCACACATCAAATTGATGAGGTTTCTAGAGACATATCCACCATTAATGAGGAGTCGATAGGTACATATGTATCCATATCTGCGACCGAGTTTCCATACGATAGCTACTTATTGCTGATTGTTTAGGATGTTATGCATGATGAGCTATCTGTGGAGGGGCAGTTAGTGGCTCATGTTGAGCCCATGGTGGAGGAGGAAGAGCAACCATCCTTAGAGTTAGCCATTGATGAGGAGAAGTTTTGTGCATCGAAAGCCAACAAAGTTGTCATGATTTTAGATGACAATCCCCTTCTAGCATACATCAATGGGGCTTGCAACATTATTGGGTTGCCTCCTCGTGTTGGTGAGAGAGAGGTCGTGTTACCTAGGTAGATTACATGGATTGGCCAGACTAGCGAGATGAGGTTGGATCCCTCTCTTGGGGTTGGATGGTGAGATATATTGAGTTGGTATCTGATGGAGCTGGCGGGGGACAACAAGCTACCCGAGATATTGGGATGACACTCAATGCACTAGGCGAGGGAATTCTCAGCAGTGACATTGGGTCGGTGCATGAGTTGACAACCATAGGTTGGGGGATGAGGTGATCATTTGTAGGGGTGGCCTATCTTTCATCACTGAGCCTATGCTTGGGGAGTTGTTCATGAGGGAGACATGTGTCACTCTTTCCACACGGCATATCAGGACCATGCATGAGTAGAGGATACCATGTACGAATGAGGTCGCTTTCCAGTATGTGTCTGAGCACGAGACATTGTATTAATACATTATCAAGAGGGTTGATGGAAAACTCAGTGGTAATGGTTGGCAGGAGCAAGATGGGTCCACATACACTGAGTCGATTGTGAATATCATATACCCATCACTGCCTTCATGGGGTAGTTATTTGGCACATGTGGCTTCCAACATTCATCCGTACTACGCAGTGGCAGGCACAGGGCAGTTTAGCATGCATCAAATTAGTTCATGATATATGGGGCCTATATGTTGGCTGCATGCAGGGACTAGGTACAAGGCACATATGGATTCCAAAAATTGTTAGAGTTATGTCACAGCAGGTTTGGCTAGGGGATCCATGGATTTAGTTGGTTGACAGGCCACTCCATCTCATAAGGAGAAGGACCATAGCAGATGGTGATCTAGCTCACTTTAGTGTTGACACATGGCGGATTACTGAAGCCTCCATTGTTTGGTGAGGCCGACTTATTTAGTTGCAGCTCAGGATCAATATTAGCGATGAGTGGGTAGATATTGACATCATAGAGACACCTTGTTAGGATGAGCTTGGAATTCATTGATATTACACCTCCAGGTTTCATGGGAGGAGGTTGTAGTGTGCACATGATGGGAAACCTATTCGAGTGAGAGTGGTCCAACAACAACATTGTGGTGTTGTTCTGAGGCAAGCATGGGACCTAGGCATCACAGTACTAGACAACTCAGTGACCTTTAGGGATGATTTGGCTACTATATGGGGAAATCACTCAGATTTTCCATTTGGCTTCAGTGACTCGCTGATGGCGTGGGGGACTTCATCAACATGGTAGGTTGGTCAGCAAAAGGATATCAGGGGTAGCTCATGCGAGAGAGACTTCGTTACCATAGGGATTGGGTTGTATCTTCAAGATTTTACTCTTGGTGTGAATGAGGTGGACTACTTGGTAGGGAAGCTTCATGGAGAGTTGGAAAGATTCCAACATTATCATGATGCTTTATTTATTGATAGTATATAGAGGGCTTCTAGATATTATACCTAGTCGGATAGTAAGTGGAGAAAGGGGTGCTTCACATTAATCGAGATGGCTTGGGGTCTTGGTATTGAGAGATTCCTGCATGATTAGACAATGCAAATATTAGGGCTAAATTAGTAGCACATTTGGGACCCTGGTATCACTGGTGGTGATAGTGGCGATTAGCAGTCAGAGGGGACACTTGTTTTGACATTGCTTGAGGACAAACAATTTTTGATGGGGAGGATTGTAATATCCCCAATCTTGTGAGCATGGGAATTATGCCCAATTTTGGTGAATTAACTAAAGGGGAAAATATTATTTTGGAGAAAGGTGGAAAGTATTATTTTATTGGAGATTGGTAGAAAATCGTTATTTAATTAAAATGGAGGAAAAAGTCATTTAGTTGAAAATGGCCCCCACCAATAAAATAATAATTAAAAAAAGAGTCTAGAACCATGGGGAGAAATTATTAAAGGAGGATGGACTCATTTTCTAATCATATTTTGACTATTACATTTCTCCTTTCATCTTCTCTTGGGGTTGTTTAGCACAAGAATAAAACTGTCGTTTAGCATCAGGATTTCCAAGTGGAATTCCACCCTCATTTCAGAAAACTTTGAGTGTCTCCCTAGTGAGGTAATTTGGGAGTACAATTCAGGGCTTTCCTTGAGCTTCATTTCCATATTTTTCCCAACTATGCGCATTTCTCGGGCACGGAAGGATTTTGTGGCACATAATTTGGAGAAGTTGTAGTTGGTTGGACACTCTAGGTTTTTTCTTAGACATTATTCATAGTTGCAGCCTGATGTTTGAAGCATTTTTTAGGGCAGTGATTGAGGTCAAAATTTGGGACGAATTTCCCCTCATTTTGATAGTGCATAGAGCTCACTGGCTCAAGTCTATGCAGGAGCAAGTGGTGGCTTATTTTCAAGGAAATTTGGGTTGGAGAAATTAGGCATTTTCAAGAGGGGATCTCTGCAAGACTTTGAGAGGATTTCAGTGTCATATTTTGGGCATCATATAGTAGTTCCATTTTGTGGGGTGTTTTATTTCCAAATTGGGTAATTCGCACTTATTGGGGGTCATCACGGGTTGGTGGATTCAACCCAAACCCTTTCTGGGTTTTTGTGGGTTTGGTGAGAGGAGCCCAAGGTTAATTTTGCATAATTTTATGGGCAAGTATTTTTGACAGAATTCAATGTTCCATTTCTTACAACACTAGAAATACTCTATTTTTTTAGCTTGTGTCTAAGTACATTTTTTTTCATTACAACCTTCCAATCAAGTGCTTGGAAATAACTTGAAAAAGAATTCAAATTTAGAATTATTCCAATGATCACTTGGGTTTATTTTTGTAGTGTGAATTTCAATTTCAAGTAGTGTGGTTTTATTTGCTTTTGGTGTGTCAATATGATGCAGGTTGATCATATGGAAATTTTGATTTAATTGGGGTCAAACATTTAAAAACATTAAACCATTATATTCAAATATTCTTGAGAAAGTTTGTTGTTAAAAAACAATCGTATTTATACATGGCAAAGATGGTCATAAATGTTTCAGATGCATAATCATATTAAGTTGTGCTAGATTTAAATAAGTTTCATAGAATATAATTAATTTAGTCCTTGCATATGTTTTTCTTTACACTTCATAAGTCTACAAAATTGGATTAATAAGATAAAATGTTTTGGAATTCTAGTACAATCGAATTGACTAATAATGGCCATCTTCTCGAATTCAGTGGTGTGCTCTAGTACACTTTGCCCCTGTCTCTACCTAAAGTAGTGTCATTGGATCCATTGGTCCTCTACATACTCAACAAGGTAGAATAAATAATTTATGAGGTTTTTAAAATCCTCCCACTTAGTTATTAGGGGATCACTCTCCATTATAAATGCCTTCACAGTGACTTTCCCACCAAGAAAGGTCATGGCCTTTTATCATTAGTCTAGAAAATGATAATTTTTGTTCCTCATCTACGAGGTGAATATTAAAGTAAATTTATAACAGTTCAATCAATGATTTAATTTTAAAGCATTAATCTTGCCTTGATATGGCTTGATGTCTACCTTTTCTTCCATCTTAAAGAGGGACCATGAATGGTTCACGGCAGTAAAACGTGACTGTTGCTTTTCAGTTTCTTTCCTTAATTCCTCAAGATGTTACTAATCCCTCAATTTTCCCTCTAATCTTACCTATGAGTTAGAACATCCCTCCTCTCTCATAAACCTAGGATTTTTGTTTATGGCTACCATGAGGAGTTTCACATTATAGTTTATATCAACGCCTTAAGCTTATAGTTGTAGAAATCTCTTCTTTGTTGATTCTCAAGGGATATTATGAACATTTTTTTTGGAAATGAATGTGTTGTTACAACTCCCTGCTTAAACTGATCCCTAGATCCCCCACAATTTCCCAAAAAATTCACAAATAAACCTGCTTTGATATAAATATGATCCATAAGTTGTCGTGGACATTCCACTAGATAGTTCGCCACAACATACATGATAAAAATATACAAAAATATATAAAATGAGGGTTTTAATTTCCTTAGAATCTAGATTTGTTAATTATTATTTTTTGCTTGTGCATTCAAAATACATAATGCAGAAAATAGGGACCAATGAAATACAATCCCACACTGACCACATTGAACACAAGATATTCTTTAGGTTTCTCTACTGTTTATTTATCTAGAATGGAAGTCGTGCAAGTACAAAAGGAGACGACACTATCTGTGGAGTTACGTGAGGCTCGTGGCTTGATAGGATACTATAGACACCAAACCCCCTCTGTGATGCTCTCTCCCTCCCACTCCCATGTTGTTCTTCTCTATTGAAAAAAAATATATAATTGAAATGAATGGAGTTGTTCTTCCTCCTAGTGGCCCAATATTAACATATCATGGTAGCCAACTATGCTCAGGTTTGAATCCTTCAAATCTTAACTAGAGTTATAACTTTGAATCTTCACAATTCCTCTTCTTAATAGCCATGTGGCTAGCCTCTTTTGCATGAGTAACAATGGTTGACATGCCATCCTCTCAAACCATGGTGGTCAATCATAATAGTTCAACTTGTGAGAGGCATAAATTTTGCATCCAAACATAGATTGGTGTGATTCTTACATTGTTGGAGAGGTCTCTCAGCGTAGAACACCGTCACAAATCTCACATTTAAGAAAGAATTTTTTTCACCACAAAAATAATCATTTAAGGATTCAAAATAGCATAAAAGGTTTTAAACTCCAATTCTCCAAAGTGGGTCCCACCGATAAAATTGTTCCTATAAACTAACTCCTCCACTTTTTCCACTCCGGAAGCATCAATATGGATGAAAAATAATACAGTTATCCATCTTGATTAGATAATGCTTATTTTTTATGGGAATTCTTGCTTATTAGTTTTGACACGACTAATAATGGTAGGAAAAAAGTAAACATGAATGAATTGATTGATAAGTACCTATTCTTCATCTAATATTTGAAGATGGACTTATAGCTTGGTGAATAACTAATGAATTGTTGTATTGTATGCTATTGGTATGGTTGGAGTTGTAGTCATTGTGCCATTAAACTTTGATGGTGTTCAAAGAATATAATTTCTCCTTTATAGAAATGTAGAGATCATCCCATTTGATAAGGGATCTACTGGAATGACTAATTAATGTATCAACATTAAGTTCAACACTGATTTCCGTCTTCGAAAAAATGGAGTTTAATGATTCATCCACCATTCCTGAAAATGCCTTCTAAGTGAATCATAGTGCATTTCATTTTTTGATGTTTTTTCCTCTTCAAACATGGATTAAAAAAAAATACTATTTTGTAGATTTAGGGATTTAAACTTTCACCATTTAGTGTACTCTTGAACTTGGGTGACGTTGCATAGTTTCCCACCTAGATATTGGGTTTGGAGCTTGCTATTGGATTGGAATGCACGAGGGTATATTGTTTACACGTTGCATTTGTCAATGTCTCCAAAGTCATGTTTTGGATTTAAATGAATTGCATTGATGTTTTCATGACTTTGTCAATGTCTCCAAAGTCATGTTTTGGATTTAAATGAATTGCATTGATGTTTTCATGAATTTTTCAATGTCTCCAAAGTCATGTTTTGGATTTAAATGAATTGCATTGATGTTGTCATGACTTGAATTGTAACAATGAAATTCTATGGACTTGGTTGTTGTTCTGATGCTACCATGTCTTTCAATGGAGCCACAACTTAATATATTATCTTAAAGACATTTAAGGGTGTTTTTTGCTTATTTTTATCATTTCGTTCATTCCACAAAAATAATTATGAGTTCAAATAGGGGAAATGAATTCCTCTTGAGGTTAGTTAGGCTTTGATTCTTAGAATTCTTAGTGCCAATGGGGAAATGAGTTCCCTTTAATTTTAGCTAACCAATGAATCGATAATCATAAATGCAATGCATTACAATGACTCAATGTATATATCAATTCAATTAATACAACAATACTAACTAGCCTAAAACAACATTCATTGAGTTTAATTTTTATTTATGTTCTTATTAAATCTATTCGCATTTTGTAAAATCAATAAATAGAGATTACTATACCATGATGATTGCCACATATATGATAAAGATTATTCACTAACTTAACACAAAGGTAACTAATCTCCAATGTTAACTAAAGGCTCTAGATTATTTATTAACTAATTCTATCCCATTATTTAAGAGTGACTCATAAAAATAGTTTATGTCCATTACCAAATCAAATTAAAAAATGCACCAATGAAATCTACCTTGCTTCCTACCAACCCTTAATATGTATTTCTACCATTTATTAGAATCTATTTAACTCAAAAAATTTCTATAAAACATTATAACAATAAAATTTATTATTTTTATATAATTTATATATTACAATGAAAATAAATATAATATAAATAATATCTATGGATTATCACCAAAAATTTTTACTTTCCTTTTTTCAATAAATTTCAAATACCTATTCATTATAACAAATATAATTTTATCACAAATTATAAACATATTGTAGTAATTAATTTAAATTTTTAGATAAAAATTGTGTATGCATTTTAATAATAAATTTAAACCATCAAAACTCTATATCCTTTGAAAAATAAAAATATAGGACATGAAGGAATAAATAAAACTCGGTTATTTATATTTAGTTTGGAATTTTAGAAAACACAAAAAGACAGCATAAGCAAAACCTCGCTCTCTTCTTTAACGTGGTTGCCTAAATATCCCACCACTAGCACTTTTCCCTTTTGTTATCACTCTAGTAATTCTCAAGTTGTGTGAATGGTTTTTAGTCAAATAATTCTAGAGGTAACCACAAACGTACTTCAAACTCTAGGATCTAGCCTTCCTAGGGTTTAGAGAGGGCTCTCTCTTTAAAGTTTAACTTTGTTTTAATTTGTGAATATTAGGCTAGTTATGAAAGTGCAGCTTTGGTTTTTTTTTGGCATATTTGGTGGGAAAAATCACTTGAAAGGATGGATAGTGGGAAATCTATTTGTCCATTGGGCTATGGAGTCAAAATCAAGCAAACAAGACTGGGATCAAGGGCAAAAAGGTCAAATGTCTTCAGGGCAAGATAGATAACCCTTGGAGATCTTGGAAAGTTGTTTTTGTGAGGTGGTATGATTGGGATAAAGGGCACTTAAGAATACTTATATCCGAAAAAGGAAGTAGTAGGAAGAGGTCAAACGTGAGAGGGAGCAATTAAGGGTTCCCTACATTGGAAATCAAAGGAAAACATATAAATGATAACTAGTTAAAAACAGGGTGCTCTTAACAAATCCTGTAGTAATACTCCTAGTTATACATTCAAATTTAGCATAAACATAAATGGATGCATGTAACAAAGAAATGAAACAATGACAAGTTTAGAGAATACTTCACTCCAAATAGCTCATCACAGGAATCCTGAAGTATGATGCCAATTTGGTTTGATCCAGCCTGCTACTCGAAGTTTTGACACACAAAAGCTTTAAAGTCCAAGAAGAAATGACTATAAAAATTTCAACAATTTTGTTCCACACAAAATACTTCTAAAGATGAAGTATTTATACATAATGTTTTACAAAATATCCTAGAAGACTTCTAGGAATTATCTTAGGAAAATAAAATATGTTTACAATAATAATAGAGACAGTTGCTTAACAAATCAACAAGCTGTCCTATTTTATCCAAAAAATAAATAGAAACTGTTTTGAAGATAAAGCAGCTGGCTACCTTGGTGTCCTCCTTGCTGTCTTTTAGATATTTTTTAAATTTGATTTGCCTTGTCTGATACTCTTTCTCGGATACTCTTTATTCACTGATACTCTTTAAACTCTTATACTCTTTAACCAAAAAACTGTTTTACTGCTGTAAAGAAAATATGTTTTGACTGTTAAATTAGAAAACAATTTTTTGTCTTCCTTTCATCTGCTTGTTTTTATCCTTCACAGTAAATCTGTGAGGCTTGCCAATCCTCATTTTTACGAATTTGAATATTCTTTAATTTCCTAAAGTTCTCATCAGCTTCTGTATATCTAGCAAAGGTTGGCTTGATGACAAACAAATGTTTGATCTCTTGCTGTAAGTAAAATAAAACTTCAAAATTCTTAAGTAACACTTTTCCTATTGGGATGCCTTGACCTATTTGTTTATTTACCTGTTCCTTGGAAAATTCTCTTATCTTCTTATCATAGTCATTTTGAAGCATTAATTTATCATTTATAACCATGATATCAGGAAGTCCTTTTTTCCTTAAACTTGTGAACTTAACCATGAACCTGGTTATGGCAGTATTCATGTCTTCACACTTTTCTTCAAGTTACCTCATCAAATTTCTCTTTGTTGTGACTTTCCTAATTTCCAGGATAGTTGCAGTTCTCTCTGTTATTTTGAGCTCTTCCAACTCCTGTCTATTTTTGCTATTAAGGAAATTGATTAGCCTTACTGCTTGCACTGGTTTGTCAGCCAACTCAGTTTGAGTCTTTTGAATTTCTTCTTGGGCTGCTATTAATAATTCTCTTTGCTAAAAAATTAGCTGAATTGAAGGCCATACATCATGGATGGCTTCAATGATATTATTCCAAAGGTAATTTTTTATGTATGATATTTGATCCTTCAAAATTAACTCTTTTTGCAACTTTTTAAACTCTTCACTCAATTTGCTGGCATTTTGTTCATGTGTCTTAGCATTTACCTGAGCTAATTTATTTGAATTTTCAAGATTTTCAATCATTTTTGTCAACCTGTTAATCTCATTTGTCTTTAAAGACATTTCTTCCATTGATTTTACTATCTTTCTAGCCTCATCTGTAGGTTGTACTGTTGTTGTAGAAGATTCAGTGGCTGATGTTGTGGAAGAAGTCACTGGCACTATAGTATCCAATGGTTCTTTGGGTGCCAACTTTTCACCTAAAGTTGAAGGAATTGCTGCAGTGATAACTGGAATGACTATAGGAATCACTCGTTATTTCACTGTCTCCTTTTCTTGGACAAGTTTGTCCATCTGTATTTCTATTTCCTTAACCTGGGTTGTCAACTGAAGAATTAAATTCATTATTTCATCTTTTTCATTATGTTCATGTATGACTTCTTTTGTCTAAAGATGCTCACTTTGAGGAAGTTTGAACTGTTTCCTCAAGGCTGCTATATCCTCATTTTTCTTTTTCACCAATAATTCTGCTACTTTGATATTAGTAGGGTCATATCCCACTTGTAAGACTAGTTATTCCAAGGCTTTTATCCTTAAATCCTTGGCATATAATGAAGCTTTGTCCATCTTCATTTGATATTCCATGTTAGAGATGGTGTTTTGAAGCTTTTGAGCACTCATAGCTTTATTTGTGACAGTAGAATAAAGCATCTTTGAAGTCTTCCTGTGGAACTCAATTTGATCAAGAGCATGGATTTTATTTTTCTAGACCTCCAAATCAACTTTCTTATAATCAGCCACTGTCTTAGGAGTTTTGACTGTGGGTTGCAACAATGACATGATTAGTTTTTGATTAGAATAATCAAAAGCAGAAAGGAGCCTGTTTTGTATACTAGGAGTCTGTTTGAGATGTTGAGAATAAATGTTATTCTTTATCTCTTCATTCTTCAATTTAATCTGCTTATATTTCTCTTTAATATACAAATCATTTTCCTCAACTGCCTGTGAGGAAGAAACTTCCATGCTTTGCTATCTTTCCATTAACTGTGTGTCTTCATTATTTAGTTTTTCTTGATTCTGATTTTTAGAATTTGGCTCATTTATAATCATAGTGGCAACATTGGTTTTTGGCAAATCTGTATTGGTATTTAAAGGCTCTGTTTCCTCAACGTATATTGTCAATTTTCCTTTACCTGCCGTATCTAATTTAGGCCTTTTGTTATATATGATCTTGAACTTGGTTTCTGTTGTAGTTTCTGCCACATAGGCTCCTTCTTCCCTTACTCTTTTAATGGACTTCTCTAGTTGATTTGCAGTCTCCAAGGTATGACTAGTATTACCTTTGTTCACTACATCTATTAATGTGTTTTCAATCCATTCAATCTGATTGGCATGGTTTAGCTTCATGAATAAAGGGTGTTAACTTGCATTTAACCCTTAGCTTGCTCAAGATCCCTTGTGGATCATAGTTCCAAGGGAAACTCTCTTCAAATTTATATTCCAATAACTGATTTGCTACTTCTTTTTCTGCATCCCTGTGATTGCATATGAATGGGCCAATTTGATTCTTAAGTTTGAATTGGGTTTTCTTCTTAGCTGCCATGAAATTGATTGAATCAAAGTTTAGGATCTGCCTGATATACTCCAAGGTAAAGATCCTCATTGAAGGATATTTGGGTAACTTGTAAGGTAACAAGTTTGACCCAAAGACTCTGATTTCAGTATATTTCTCATACAAATACCAGTCACCAACTTTACTCTGCTCTGATAACTGCAATATCTTTTTCATTTCTTCATTTATTCTAGGCTGCTTTGTTTTGGTCAACATTGTGATCACTGGATGTAAAAATAACTTTGAAAACTCTGAATAACTGAAATCTGTACATTCTTTCCTGAGCATGGATGTCGAAAAAATGACAGATAGAGGATTTCCTTCAATGTTGAGTTTTTGAAGAGTGATTGGAAAAATATCTGATTGGAAGTATAGGAACATATGGAAAAGGTAGGAAGTATATATGAATACTCCCTCAATTTTTAAATTGGTCAATTGATAATGAATACTATCAGTAATGAAACTAGCATAATCAAAGATTACTGAGGGTGGTTGACCTAGAGAAAAGGTGGATAAGAATCCCAAAATAAACTCATTTGTGTGTTCATTAGTAAAATATTCAAGGATGAAGGAAAGCAAGGAAATCACATGTCTTGATCCTTTAGGGAAGTTAGCAGTAGAATATGGAGGATATAACTTGGGAATTTCTACATGTAGAGGCATAAAAGTTTGAAAAATCATGAACCTTTTAGGAAAATCTAGGCCAATACATAGCTTGGTGAGGGCCTCTATAGACAAAGGGACTGCTTGGGGGTTAGGATGAAGTTGTAAAATCTAGATAATTGATTCTACAGAGATGGTAAAAAGCACATTTTTATTGGCATTTACAATGGCTCTTTTCTCTGGAACATAGTACTGCTGACACACTCTAATAATCTCCCGACATGGGTGAGTTAATGGGACAACATATTTGGGCAAATTGGATTCCCAAATATGGACCTCTTCTTGATCATCTAAATACTTTTCATAACACCAGTTATGGATATCTAGCAGGTTGAATTCAACAAGGGGATCTGCTATCTTGTAATCAATATTAGCTAGGGGAATGTGTTCAATATCAATAACTGGGGATTGTAATGGATTGACAACAATAGCAGTACTTGAAGTCATGGCAGGGGTAGGTTTAGGTTCTTTAGAATCTTCATGCTTGCTTGCACTCTATTTTTTAGGCATTTTGATCTGCTTCTGCAAGTTTAGACAGTTTGCAGAAGAAATTTACTTTTAGCAGAGACTTAATTGGGCAAATTTGGAAAAGTATAGTCCCTTTTGGGTTTTTGGTTCAATTAGGCCTGTCAAAGAGGTTTATAGGCCTTAGAATTGGTTTAAAATAGAAAACAGGGGTTTTCTGAGTCTCTTAATTGAGAAATAGGGCTAAAAAAATCTTTTGAAAAGATCACAGAGGCTTAGGATACCTACAGTGGGTTTCTAGTTTATTTCAGAGTTTGAAATAGTTCATTAAACTGTGGAAAACTCAGAAATTTCTTCAAAATAACGCGCAACAGTAAAAACAGGGTTTCTGGGAAAAATTTGCCAGAGTTTGGACTATTTTTGGGGCTTTCGTCAACTTCTTTTCAATGGATTCTTAAAAATGTTTTTTGTTGTTTTACAAGTCCTTTAAATCGATTGCTGATTCCAATTTGAGAAAAATACCTGTAGTGTGCAGGTATTGGCTTTGGAAGAGTTTCTGAGGTTATGGCTGAGTTGATGGCTTCAGTGAATTGTTTGGAGCAATGTGCAGCTCCTTCGACAATCTTCATAGGTTTTAGGGAAAATGTTGTAGGTTTCAGGCGTAAAAATGGCAGAAAATGTCTTAAAAATTGTGTTTTTACAGTCGGGGAAGCTTTGCAGAGGGTTTAGGTTTAAAGCGCAAGAATATAAGAAATGAAATGCATTTTCGAAGGTTTATTAAACATTTTGGTCATATTATCTATGTATTGAATGCGAGTCGCATCAGGCATGAGCAGCGGTTTGGGAATTCAAAGAGTTAAAAACCAGAGTGGTTATCGCGCGGAGTTGAGGTGGTAAGTGGTTTTGGGCTTAACCCACGCGATCTAGTAAGGATCGACCACGTGGAGGAGAGAGGAATTGCAAAACAGCCCATTTCGCACAACTTTGAAGCTGGGGCGATTGCGCATCTTTTCTGCGCGATATTGGATGTGAACCGTCGGATGAAAAGATCGTGTGCAAATGGTCAAGATTAGTTTGGGAGCTGCATTTGAATGGGAGTGGGACCGGGCTTAGTTTATATGTGCAGATGGGTCAAACTTTATAGAAATAAACGTTTAAAATACGTTTAAACTTTAGTTTTATGGTATAGCGGAGGGATAGATATAACATGCATTTAAATTAAAACATTTATAAAAATGTTTCAATAATACATATACGGGCGTTGTTATAATATATAGTTTTTTCAAACGTTTTGGAATTATTTCAATAGATATAGGTTTAGACCAAGGGGTTTGTGGGGCGGGGTTTATTTGTGCACATGGGGATAATAGACTTTGGTCTAAACATAAAATAATGGGTTTTGGGGGATTAATTTAAATATAAGGGTTTTAATAACATACGGGAGGGTATTTTTTAGGGATTTAATAAAAATAGGTTAAAAGTTAATATGAAAAGGGTAGTGAAATGGAAATAAAACACATTATCTCTAAATAAAGTGTAAAAAATAAAGCTTTGCTCATCTTTCAGATTACTTCACTAATACTTAGGATAAATGTAATTTTGAGGGTTTTATGAATGATTTTGAAGGGAATGAAATTAATTATTTTAGGGTTTTTAATTTTACTAAGTAGGAATGTGTCTTTACTTAGGAAAAATGGGTTTTGATGTATGAATGAAGAGTAAATGTTGATGAATGAGGGTTTAAGGTAGGAATTCAATATTTTTAATTGACCAGTCATCGAGCCTTAGGTCCGGTCCCAACAAAAGTCAGAGAAATGCTCTGAGCCTTTTGACTGATAGTTTAGAATACTGAATACCTATATGGAAGGGGAAATTAGTGATTTTGCCCAATGATGTGCTATTTACATGATTTCTCAACTGCTTTCTACCTACCCAACTTTATTTCTAACATTTTGTAGGTGCATTTAGGATTGCAACCTTAAAACAATTTTTCTTTCAAAGCATAAAACTATCTAAGTCTACCTTATTTCATTTGAGGGCTCAAATTAAACTGTTGAGCTCCTCATTATTCTCTACCTAACTAATTTGTCAAGTTTAAATTGTTTGACAAATCTTTATTCTCTATCTAAACATGAAATTGAAAACATGAAAATTTAAGATTAAACTGTTTAACTGATCGTGGATTATGGCATTTATTGACACTCTGAACATAATCATTATTCTTGCAGTAAAAAGTAAAAGTAGAGGCATTTGGAACTACGTCTTATTTCTTTTCTTTTGGGTCTATATTTTTCTAAGCCCTTTGATCTTTCTTTTAGGACTTTTTACCCTCTTTTTGGCTTTTTTATTATTTTTTCATTTTTTCAAAATATGAGAAAAAAACTTGCAAAAAGCAAGGTATGTACATATTTACAAGACTATCAAAATCAATTCAAAATTTATGAACCCTATTATTATAGGACCCTAACACCTTTTACACGTGGTTTATGATTATAAAAAATATATTAAAAATTAATTGGATGTAGACAGAGAATACCATATATTTGCTCAATATTTACAAACAAAAACCATCTATTTCATTACAGGCGCGATCTGGTTTCTGATTATAAAATATATGTTAAAAATTAAACAAATGCAGACAGAGAATGCCATATATTTCCTCAATATTTACAACTAAAAACCATATATTTTCTTAATATTTAAGAAAGGAGAGGCGTTCAAAATTGGCTTGTAAAATTGAACAAACGCACACAGACGTTGGAAGAAACAAAAAATATATTACCATAATATTTACAAAAGCACAGTTGGAAAAAGCTACCAACTCAAATTTTGCAGGGAATTCAAATTGGAAGTGGGATGTTGATGGACCCACTCCCCTTCCAAAAAGCTATTCCCAAAAGCTATCACTGACCGTTTTGAAGGCACATTATATAACACCATCTTTCAAAGAGTGCGTTCTCACTTTCATCTCATCATTTTTTCTGTAGTCTGCATTAAATTGGCTTGCCTTGTTTCCCTTTCAAGATTATTTTCTCCCCTTCCAAAAAGCTATTCCCAAAAGCTATCACTGACCGTTTTGAAGGCACATTATATAACACCATCTTTCAAAGAGTGCGTTCTCACTTTCATCTCATCATTTTTTATGTAGTCTGCATTAAATTGGCTTGCCTTGTTTCCCTTTCAAGATTATTTTCTTTGTTGCATGACCATGCATTTTTGGCTTTGCAGTGTTTTGTTTTCCTTGTGTTTTTTTCTCTTTTCATTGCAATTATTATATATATTTTTGTTTAGGTTTAAAGAGTGTTGGAATTGTTTATCTGGGCGATTCTATTTTGTTGCTGTTATGTAATTCTTATCCATTGGAATGAAATTCTTGAAATCCTTGATCGATAGAGATGAAATTCTTGATCTATAGAGAAGAATCGACAGAGATGAAATTCTTGATCCATTGGCATGAAATTCTTGAAATCCTTGATCGATTGAAGCAAGTATGCTTTTGTTTTTCAATATCTGCGGTTTTTACCAATAAATTTGTACAGTGAAAAACGACATGGTAGATAATGGCCATGCATATAACCCCAAGTTTTCAACAGTTTTAATTCATTATTTCTTCAACAGTTTTAATTCATTATTTCTTTATAACAGTGAGGCCGTAGAAAAATAGCAAGGGTTTTCACTGTACTGTTAGTGATTTTATTTTATTTGGCAGTTCTCGCTTAATGGTTTTGACCTGCCGACTATTTTTGCAACAGGGGAGGAGAAGGGTTCCCCTTAGGAGGGATAATATAAGAAGAAACTGTTTGATTTCGGAATCTAGCTTCTGTTCTCACTTGTTTCTTATTTTTTTATCCATCGAAGTCTACGGCAGATGCAGAGTTTGTCTGTCAAATCTTTGTAACATGGTATTTAAATGGTCTGCAGTGAATCTGTACAGGTAAAACAACACGCAACATGTGACAATACTACGCGTGCAAAAAGATGTTCGTACACCACTGTGGCATTCATTTGATTGGGTAAGGTGACTACCGATTCTTCTTTTCTCAAAAAGAGAAATCATTCGGTCATTTTCGGTTCGCTAGGTACAAATTTTATCAATTCAATTATTTCTTGTTTACTTAGCAGTGATTTTTCTCAATGTCATAAGTTGAATGTCCAGAGCCTATATTCATGGAGATGGCCCAGGGAAATAGGTAGATGAGAATGCCCCAATAAATAGGTAACCCAGTAGTAGAAGAACAAATTCTATCAATTTGATCATTTCTTGTTTACTTACTAGTGATTTTGCTCAATGTCATCTGTTGAATGTCCAAAACCTATATTCATTTCTTGGTTCCTTACCAATGTTTTAGCTCAATGTCATCTGTTGAATGTCCAGAACCTATCTTCATGGAGATGGCCCTGGTAAATAGGTAGATGAAAATGCCCCAAGTAAGCAGGTAACCCAGCAAAAGATGAGGGTTAACATTAATTATTAATTTGTTTAGTATTACTCTGTGTATGCACCATGGCATTTTTATCTTATTTTGGTTCAGGGAGTCGTAGTTGTTTTACCGTACTCCCATGGCATTTTTATCTTATTTTGTTGCAGGGAGCCGTAGTTGTTTTACTGTATATTGTTTTACCTTATTCCCATGGCATTTTTATCTTATTTTGTGTCAGGGAGCCGTAGTTGTTTTACCGTATTCTTAATATAGCCGAAGAGGTTTCATTTTTTTTTTTTTTAATTATTTCACACGGTTTTAATTTTTTGCATAGGACAGTGATGATTGTCTTATGGTCAATATCTACCCTTTCATATTTTTTTGGCATTTGCTCACCACGAGAGAATGAAGATGATGAAACAACTCAGGTTTGATTTGTTGCCGTCATTATATATCTATCTTTCCGTCTCATAAATGATTTATAGTTGAATTGCAGGAGAAATGACAAAGAATACTTATTAATTTGGGCAATCTAATGGTGAAAGGAGGGAGATTACTTTGTTTGGCCTCTTGCAAAAGAAAGAGGACACAAGGGTCTTTTGTACTTTGGTGAAAGTGAGCATAGGGTCTGAGATCACGACATCTTCATGATTGATTTATGTGAGGTATTTTCATTCATTTTGGCTAAACTTGGCCTAGGACGTATGAAATCAGTGAATGATTATTAGCTCAATATTTTTTTTTCGTACTTTTTATTTAAACCTCGCAAAAGATAGGTGTAAAGTTTCCCTAAATTAATCTAAAAATAATTGTCTCTAATCCTTGAGAAGATAGGTTTAAGGTTTCCTTAAATGGATCTATAATAGCTATTTATTAAAAAGAAATTAAGAATGACTAAGGACTAATTTTATATTTTTTAGAAATTTTATGATATTAAATTTCATTAATTTTTTATTTTTTATTTTTAGTTTTAGCTGACTATTTTTCCATATATAAATTGATATGATATCAATTAAATTGATATTAATTTATGAAAATGCAAGAAATCTTAATCCATAATCATTAATTTATAATCATAAATTTAATCTAATCTTAAATTAAGGCACATGTCAATTCAATTAATAAAATAACAATAATAATAATTAGTTAAATTATCTCATTTGTCCAGTTTTATTTTTATTTATGTTCATAAAGAATCTATTTACATCATATTGTTAGCTTAGGCTATCTTGTTTGTGGATTTTTATTTTATTTATGTTCATAAATAATCTATTTGCATCATATAAGATTAATATGCTGGGATTATTATGCCAAAGTGATTCCCATATTAGTCTAGACTATTAACTTAAGACAAAACCAATTAATCACCAATGTTAAATATATTTACATTTTGTAAGATTAGTACACCACTATTATTAATTATTATGTCATTTCCACATACAATAATAAAGATATTATCAAACTTATCACTACCAACTAATCATCAATTTTTACTAAATAATTTCAGTTATCTATCCATTAACTTTACACATTATTATATATTATAACTCAATTAGCTCAAAATAATTTCTAATCAATCACAACTTTAACTAAGACTTTTTATTATTCATCTATTGACTTTACTCATAATTTATTTAGGAATAACAACTATCTCTACAATATATTATTATAATTCAATTAACTCAAAACACTTTCCAACCCATCACAATCATTCTTTCATGTAATTTTTATATTCAAAACAATATTCTAAAGAAATGAATATTCTTATAAAATGAAATGAATATTGATAAATATAGATCTAGAATGTATACCAGCTATCACTTAAATAATTGTTTCACTTTTTCATAATCTAAAAATTTTCAATATAGAAATAACACTTAATAAATATTTCTCTTTTTCATAATTTCATTATATAAAAAACACTTGCAATTTATAAATTTATTACTTACCATTTATAAATTTATTATTTAAATTGAAAATTATATACATTTTAAAAAATAAAACTAAATTACTAAACTAAAAACAATATCATTTCCATAATAAACACATATATTTAATTTGTATTTAAAATAAAATAAAATAAAATAAAATTTAAAAAATAAAATAAAAACAAAAACAAAACCAAAACCACTCAATGTCGTTGGCTAAATATCCCACCACTAGCATCCTTTTTCATTTTACACGAACGGGTTATGAAAAATATGTTTAACATCAAACAAGGCCCGATAAAGGTTGCAAATAAAACCCATGTCTAATATTTACAAAAGTAGGTAAATCAGTAGTTGGGCTTGATTAAGATCTCTGTATGAACGTTTTGTCATACACAATTATGGGGGTTTGGTGTACCAATTATAAGCAACAAGAAATTATGGCTGGTGGGGTGGTCTGCTATGTCCTTCGCATCTCATCTGTGTTATTGCATATGAGATCTTCAAACCCAGGGTCAGCTTGATTACTAACGCAGGCCTATGGATTCTCCATGTCAAGGGGTGGTTCGACAGTAACTAAAGTGTTATGTATCTGCTCTGCATCGTCCTCCTATTCACTATCCGAGCCGGAGAATAACCAAAGAAAGGGCAACTGCCCTTCCAAAAGGGCCTTCTGGAGGCTGGTTCTCAAGGTTGTCTACTTTCGAAATGGCTTACATCGTACCTGGACCTTGAGAGATCCCCTTCCATAAGTTTGTATTTTGAATACTCAGTCTTGGTTTTTTTGTTTGGACTTGGCTGCTTTAGATATCGACCGCACTACTCTACATCGATCCTAGTTATACGTGCTTATACCAGGGTTTTTCACGTTTTTATTCTCTCTCAACAGGCGTGATTGTCCATACAGATTTGCTTGAACACTCATCTGCTCCGGTGGTATTTTGATCAAGGGCATCTTTGTTACGACTGTCTTTTTCTTCATCCTCTTTACATTCACAGCTGGCTTCAGTGACAAGCTTTCAGGCTATATATCAAGCGAGCGTGTTTTTCAGGCGAGCGTGAAGCTTACGGGCTATTTTTCAAGCGAGCGTGGTCTTCAGGCGAGCGTGTATTTACTCTTGATACAGGCGAGCGGGACATATTCAGGAGAGCGTGCTTCCTTATTTTGACAGCCTTATGATCCAGCTTCTGTATCTTCATCATATTTCTTATCATTCCTGAGAAGAGCTGAATATATCTATTTCTAATCTCTAACATGCTATCTCAGAACATTCTTCTTTTTATCATTTTAGTCTGATCTAGCTATATCTTCTGTATTGATTTGTATCAGGCAGAGGGATGTTTCTGAACCTTTTTGATTTTCATGCCTCCCAAATGTCTGTATTAGAACCGGGTCGGATCTTGACTCGACTTATGAGGGTGCCCATTCATCCGACTCTGCTTAACTTCAGCAGTTTTTTTTGGGGCAAATGATGTCTGATTTCTCGCTGTCTATACA
The DNA here is from genome assembly GCA_034641835.2 of Pinus albicaulis. Taxonomy (NCBI): domain Eukaryota; kingdom Viridiplantae; phylum Streptophyta; class Pinopsida; order Pinales; family Pinaceae; genus Pinus; species Pinus albicaulis. The sequence goes on along the minus strand of JAXQQM020067677.1, from coordinate 24,463 downwards.
CAGCTGAGATTATATGATCATACGAACATGTACTGTATATATATCATCAATATATTCAGCGTTTTTTTCTTTCCGGTGCTTATGTTAAAATTAAACTAATAATGATTTATATTGGGAAAATAAAAACCATATTTACGGCAATTTAAAAAAAGCATTGGAGTTCCTTTTATGTTTTTCGTTGGGAACTCAAATTTACATGGAAGTCAAACCCAAAGTGGCATGGATGTTGATCATGGGAATTCATGACGTTCTAGTTTTCATTTTATCATCTTTCTTCTTTTCCTTTCTTCATTACTGTATTTACCGGGGTTTTTTGTTTTTTGTCCAAATTTATTTCTCTATCCAAGTGATTTATTTTCGTTGTTTTTTAGTTTGTATTGTTTGCTTGGGCGGATTTATTTGGTAAGTGCTATATGACAGAAGAATCGATAAAGTGGAAATTTTTAATCCATTGGATGATGACCTGGTGAATGTTTTGTTTTTCAATATATATGGCTTATATTTGTTGACCTCTTGAGAATTTGGTCGAACAAATGGAGAATAAAACTCCCCTCTTCAACATAGAGAAAATATTAAGAATTCCTTGGCAGGAGACAGAGTTTCAACACTGAAAACAAACTTCTATTTCTTCAAAAACTGTTACAAATTCTTCCTCTAACAGAGGGAATACAAAAGTAGTAATTGCTTCTACAACACAGTGCACACCCAAGACTTCATTGTCTCTCACAAAAGAAACGGTTTCTCAAAAGACAACATTGCTGTGTTTTTACATTTCCCGCACTACTGTGCTAAAAACAAAACAAAAACATTTGAATACATAGGCTCTCGGGCCTTTTCTTTTATATGTGCCGCGCACATTATAAAACATCACAAAACTATATAAAACAAACTTAATATGGTTTTAAAACAAATATCATCGGGGACCCACAATACAAACAACAACCAAAAAAATCCGATTGCGATTGACAAACGGATGCGATGGACCAAAATTTAAATCCGTCATATAAATGTGCGTAGGGTCTGGAACTTCAATAAAACAATCGAACCATATGAAAGTTCCGATTGCGATTGGTAACCGGACGCGATTTAATTAATAAACTGTGCCATAATAAGACCATCGGGTCCGCCCTTTGGTTAATGCGATCGGGGCATACAATAAAAGAGTTCTGATTTCGATTGAGGATCGGACGCAATCCCACATAAAACTCCACCATAATAAATGGATCGAGTCCGCCAATTTCAAAGTGCAATCGGGCCGAAAACAAAAGAGCTTCCGATTGCAATCTCCGATTCAAACTTGCGATTGAGTATTGAACTGTCGCGTGGTCTATGGACCCACGAGCCTCGACTGTGGTGGAGGGCGATTATAATATAAGGTTTGGTTGTATATTATATGAAAACGTTCCGCTTGCGGAACTCTGCCATATCAAAAAGACACTTGGACTTTGAAATATATATATATATATATGTTGTGATTTGCGATTGCGACTATGATCGTATCGTATCGCAAATCTTCACATCAACAAGACACCGCAAGCTGAACTTGCAATTATGATTAGTGCCCTGGTGGGGACCACTTGTCATACATTTTCAAAAATTAAAGAACTTCGCTCAAGTAGCATTCTCTATTTCGAAGTTGTTGAGGGCTTAAAAGCCTGAAAGGAATGTCTTTTAATTAAACTCTGTTCTTCCGTAGTTTGGAACTACGAAAGTCTTCATTCCTCTGCAAAAATGGCTACGGCCATAACAAAAATTAATTCTCCTCTGCAATTGTGGCTGCGGCCCATCAACATTGATTTTAGCCTTACGGTTCTTTCCATTCCTCTTTAATACATAGTGTTGTGCACTCAAACTCTGTTGCTGCTGCCTCTGTACTATTTTCTTCCTGCTTAAAGGCTAGCAGGTGACTTTAATATTTTCAACACTCCCCCTTAAAATCAGCTGCTGGGTTATCAATCATACCCAAGCATTTTCTTAAAAATTCAAAGGTCTTCTGCCCCAATGGCTTTGTTAAAATATCTGCATATTTCTCCTCTGTTCTACAATGCTGTAAAACAATTTCTCTATTGTTCACCAATTCTCTGATATAGTGAAACTTTGTATCTATGTGTTTTGTTCTCTTGTGAAACACTGAATTCTTTGACAATGCAATAGCTGAGCTATTGTCACAATAAATCACTGTCCCTTTTACCTGTTCTTGGTATAAACTTCTCAACATTCTTCTCATCCAAATTGCTTGACACGCTGCTGCTGTAGCTACCACATACTCTGCCTCTACTGTAGATAATGCTACAATCGGTTGTTTCTTAGAAGTCCATGAAATGGCTCCTGAACCCATATGAAAAACATAACCGGAAGTGCTCTTTCGATCATCTACACTTCCAGCCCAATCACTGTCAGTGTATCCAACTAATTCTGAATTTTCTGAAGCTGTATATAAAATACCAAATCCTTTTGTTCCTTTCACATACCTCAGAATTCTCTTTGCTGCTTGCCAATGTGCTTCTTTTGGCTTCTCCATAAATCTGGAAATTAAACTAACAACATGCATAATATCCGGCCTAGTTGTAGTCAAATACATGAGGCTGCCAACTATGCTTTTATACAAACTTGGATCAACATCCTTGTTGCTGTCATCTTTACTCAACTTCAATCCCATTACTGTGGGAGTAATTGCAGCTTTGCACTCCTGCATATTAAATCTTTCTAAAACTTGATTCACATATTTTGCTTGAGATATAAAAATCCCTTTTTCACTTTGCTCTACTTCTATTCCTAAGAAGTATCTCAATAAACCCATGTCAGTCATTTCAAATTCTTCTTTCATGACTGTTTTAAAATTTTCACTGAGATAATCATCATTTCCAGTGAATATTACATCATCAACATATAAAACAACAATCAACAATCTACCATCCTTTTCTTTGATGTACAATGTGGGTTCTCCATCACATTTCTCAAACCCATTTTCCAGTAGATAGGAATCTATCCTACTGTACCATGCTCTTGGAGCTTGCTTCAGCCCATAAAGAGCTTTCTTCAATTTACAGACCTTATGCTCTTGGTCTTTCTTTTCATATCCGAGAGGTTGTTCCACATATACCTCTTCCATTAAAACTCCATTTAAAAATGCAGATTTTACATCCATCTGATATACTTTCCATTTGTTTTGTGCTGCTATGGACAGCACTGCTCTTACTGTCTCCATTCTTGCAACTGGTGCAAAAGTTTCTTCATAATCAATTCCTTGCTTCTGCTTGTATCCCTTGACAACAAGTCTGGCCTTGTGTCTCTCTATCTTTCCTTCAGCATTGCTTTTGGTCTTATAGACCCATTTTACACCAATGACTTCTTTACCTTCTGGGAGATCAACCAAATCCCATGTTTTGTTCTTCTCTATGGCTTTAATTTCATCATCCATAGCTTCTATCCATTTTCTATCTTTAATTGCATCTTCAAAATGAATAGGATCATCAACTTGACAATACAAAGCAAATAAGGAATTCATACCTTCGTTTGCTTCTCCTTGCTCATAGATTTCTCTGAGGCTTCTGAACCTTGTTCCTCTTTCATTTGGTGTAGTCGTGCTTGATGAAGCACTCGATTCTGCTCCACGTGGTGTGCTTGGTGATGCACTCCCACTTCTCAAGGGTGTTCTTGCTGCCGCTTGAGGCGTCCCTTGCTGGCCTTGCGCTGCTGGAGGTTGTGCAATAGATGGGTTATTAATCTCAACCACATCTACATCATCTTCATCATGAGATAAACAATTTTTGACATTTACTGTTTTCTCAATGCTTCCATCCCACGCTTCCTCTTCAATGAATTGTACATCTCTGCTTATTACAAACTTCTTTGTGGATGGGTTATACAATCTGTATCCTTTGGAATCTTCACAATATCCAAGGAAGATGCACTTCTCCCCCTTACTATCCAACTTCTTTCTCAATTTGTCTGGAATGTGTGCATATGCTACACATCCAAAAACTCTCATGTGGGTGACTCCCTGTTTTCTGCCACTCCACGCTTCTTCTGGAACTTTGTTCATCACTGCTTTTGTAGGGCATCTATTCAAAATATATACAGCACAGTTTGCTGCTTCTGCCCAATACTCATTCGGCAAGTGTTTTTCCTTTAGCATACTTCTCACCATCTCCATTATGGTTCGATTCTTCCTTTCAGCCACTCCATTCTGTTGCGGCGTGTACGTGGTGGTAAACTGCTTGTGTATGCCGTTCTCTCTGCAAAAACGCAGAAATTCTTTTGATATATATTCTCCTCCTCTGTCAGTTCTGAGGACTTTAATGTGAAGTCCGCTCTGTTTTTCTACAAGAGCTTTAAAATGACGAAATTTCTGAAAGACTTCACTCTTATATTTTAAGAAATAAACCCACACTTTTCGTGTGAAATCATCAATGAAAGTCAACATGTAATTGCTGCCCGAAACAGATGTTGTTTGCATCGGCCCACATAAATCTGAGTGGATTATCTCCAAAGGTGCTTTCGCCCTTATGCTTTTCCCTGAAGGAAAATTTTCTCTGTGTTGCTTTCCCAAGATGCAGCCTTCACATAGGCTGTCAGGCTTCTCAATCAATGGTAAACCTCTTACCATTCCTTTTCTGTGCAACAAATTTAATCCTCCAAAATTGAGATGTCCAAATCTCAGGTGCCATAACCAGTTTTCATCTTTCTCTTCCTTCTGAAAGACTTCTTGAGTTACAGCTGCTACACTCTTCCCTTTTCTTTTCAATTCATTGTTGAGCTTGAGCGGAAACATTCTATTGTTGGTCATGTGTATTTCAGCAATGATTTTCTTGCTTGGAGGTATATCCTTTATGGTGCACACATCATCCTTGAAAATTACATTGTAACCTTTGTTTATGAGCTGCCCAACGCTCAAAAGATTACACTTCAAACCAGGAACATAATACACATCTGGAACAAATTTTTGCTCACCATTTCTTGCTTGAATACTAACTCTGCCTTTTCCTTTTACAGAGATCTTAGTATCAGTCCCTGTGGTTACTTCTGATTTAACCTCTTCATCTAGATTGGCAAACATTGCTCTGTTTCCAGTCATGTGATTACTACATCCTGAATCTAAGAACCAAACATCATCTTCTCTATCTTGTGCTACATTACATGCTAACAGCACATTACTTGGGTTCTTTTCTTCTTTTGCTACATTAGCATTTTGCTTATTTTTCATGTCATTTTGCTTCTTTCTACATTCATTGGCATAGTGCCCATATTTCTTGCAATAATGACATTGGACATTGGATTTGTCATACCTTTGTCCATGCACATGTTGGTGTCCACCTTACTGGCTGTTGCAATGACCGTGGCTCTGATTTTGACTATTCCTCCTTCCATGTGAATGTGAAGGACTCTCCTTTCCACCTCTGTTTTGGCTTCTGTTTCTTCCTCTTCCTTTTGCCTCGACCTCTTCCTCTTCCTGAAGGCATCTGGGTCTTGAAGGCGTGCTCTAGAGATGAGTTTTCATCTCTGCTCAATCTCTGTTCATGAGTTATCAGTGAGGCATGAAGTTCATCTACCGTGAACTTTGAGAGATCTTTGGTCTCTTCTATGGTGGTAACAATAACATCAAACTTTGAGGGTAAGCTCCTCAAAATTTTCTCCACAATCCTTCTTTCTTCAAGATTTTCTCCATGGGACCTTATCTAATTTACAATCCCAATCACATGTGTAAAAAATGTGTCTACATTATCTGACTCTTTCATGCAAAGAGTTTCAAAATCTCTCCTCAGCAACTGAAGTTTTATTGTTTTCACTTTTTCCATACCTTGATAGGCTACTTTCAGAGTTTCCCATGCATCCTTGGATTTCTTAGCTACTACTATCCTCGAAAACACACTCTCATTTACTGCTTGATACAAATAGTAGAGGGCTTTAGAGTCCTTCTTTCTATTGCTCTTCAATATGTCCTTCTCTGCTTGAGTTAAGGCATTAAAGGCCTGCTCATCAGCTGGTTCAACAAAACCATCTTCTACAAGTTCCCATAAGTCTTGTGAGACAAACAGGGCTCTCATGGTAATGGCCCAATAATCATAATTCTTTCCATTAAATTGTGGAAGCTGAACATTTCCAATATTCATTCCTGTACTTGGTCCAGCCATTGCTTTTAAACTAAAATCTGAACTTAGACAAACTGTCTTTCCTTCTCTGAAAGAACAAACTCTTTTAAACAAAATAACAACTCTATTTTCTCTTGAGAAATGCCTAAAATTTGTCTTCTGTTGAGCTTTCACTATGCTGGAGAAATGATGCAACAAGTCTTATTCTTCTTTCAGCTTCTTTGAAACCTTCAAAGAGCCTGAACTGGCTTTGATACCATGTTGGAATTTTTGATAATTCCAGAACAATAAATGGAGAATAAAACTCCCCTCTTCAACACAGAGAAAATATTAAAATTTCTTGACAGGAGACAGAGTTTCAACTCTGAAAACAAACTTCTATTTCTTCAAAAAATGTTACAAATTCTTCCTCTAACAGAGGGATTCAATTATGACCGTCGCTACAACACAATGAACACCCAAGACTTCATCGTCTCTCAAAAGAAATCGTATCTCAAAAGACAACGCCGCTATTTTTATTTCAAGGTCAGTGTAAAAACCAAAACTAAAAAATACAATAGACAGTTTCAATAATTCAAAGCCTTTTATATGCAAGTGCCGCGTACATTATAAAAAATTACAAAACTATATTAAAACTTAAACAAAATCTATTTTTAAAACAAATACCATCGGGGACCCACACAAAAAAACAACATAAAACTCCGATTCCGATTGACAAATGGATGCAATGGACCAAAATTTAACCGCCATAAATTTGCATCGGGTCCGCATTTTCAATAAAACAAATGCACCAAACAAAAGTTCCAATTGCAATTGGTAACCGGACGCGATTGGAAAATAAAATCTGTTGCATAATTCGATCGGGTCCGCCCTTTGGTTAATGCGATCGGGGCATACAACAAAAGAGTTTCGATTCCGATTGAGGATCGGACGCGATCCCACATAAAACTCCACCATAATAAGTGGATCGGGTCCGCCAATTTCAAAATGCAATCGAGCCCAAAACAAAAGAGCTTCTGATTGCGATCTCCGATTCAAACTTGCGATTGAGTATTGAACTGCCGCGTGGTCTGTGGACCCATGGGCCTCAGCTATGGTGGAGGGTGATTATAATACAAGGTTTGGTTGTATATTATATCAAAATGTTCCTCTTGCGGAACTCTGCCATATCAACAAGACACTTGGACTTTGAAATATATATATGTTGCGATTTGCGATTGCGACTATGATCACATCGCAAATATTCACATCAACAAGACACTGCAAGTTAAACTTGTGATCCCGATTGGCAGTTAAGTGGTGGGGACCACTTTTCATGCCTTTTCAAAAAAAAATTAAAGAACTTCATCGTTTTAAACAAATTTCTTCATTCTGGTTGTTGAGGGCTTAAAAGCCCGAAAGGACTGTCTTTTAATTAAACTCTGTTCTTCCGTAGTTTGGAACTACGAAAGTCTTCATTCCTCTGCAAAAATGGCTACGCCCATAAAAAAATTTAATTATCCTCTGCAATTGTGGCTATGGCCCATCAACATTGATTTCAGCCTTATGGTTCTTCCCATTCCTCTTTAATACATAGTGCTGTGCACTCAAATTATGCTACTGCTACCTCTGTACTCTTTTCTTCTTGCTCAAAGGCTAGCAGGTGACTTTAATATTTTCAATAATATTAATAAAATTGTACAGTGAAAAGCAGTCTGGTAGACAATGGTTATGCATAGTCCTAGTTGTTCTAATAATTTTGATTCATTATTTCTTTATTCTAGTAAAGCCGTGGAAAAATCGCCAGAGCTTTCACCGTAGGGATAATGTTTTTATTTTCATTTGCAGTTTTTGCTTACTGGTTTTAACTTGCTTAATCATTTTGCAACAGGTGAAGAGAACGGTTTGCCAGCCATGGAGGGCGAATATAGGACGAGAAGCTTGTATTTCTGAATCTCTCTTCTGTTTTCTCACTTGTTTCTTATTTGTTGATCCGTCTAAATCCGTAGCAGACGCGGAGTTTGTAAAATCTTTGTAGCACGGTATTTAAATGGGCGTCTGGACATGTAAAACAACACACCCGACAATAATACATTATACAGGTGCCAAAGGATGTCGTACACCATTTTTCCGCATTCATTCAATTGGGTAAGTTAAAGTAAGTACCGATTCTTCTTTTCTCAAAGAGAGAAGATTTGGTTATTCTATCAACTTATACTTGCTGTAGGTACAAATTCTATCAATTTATGTATGCAGGCATTCAATCATTTCTTAGTTTGCTTACCATTGATTTCGCTCAATGCCATGAGATGGATGTCTAAGAACTACAATCGATGAAGATGGCTTACGCAAAGAGGCAGATTAGAACACCCCAAGTAAACAGGTAACTTCATAGAGGATGAGGGTTAACATTAATGATAAACTAATTAAAAGACATTCATATATTACACACAAAAGGTGTATGTGTAAACATACATTGAGATTACATTTAGATTACTCTATTATATATAGTTTTTAAATCTAACTTATTCTTAAGTTAGAAAGAGTGGTTGAGAGAATTTCTCAACCATCACAAACCAATATCTCAAATATAGGATGTAAGCATTAATTCTAACATCCTCTCCTTAATGCTTACATTACATAAATTTATTGAAAAACACAATCATTCTGTAGCTTATGAGTAGATGCTCCATAAGTTGTCTCATAACCCTAGTAAAGGTGTATTGGGCAAGTTGGATTCTTGAACTCTTGAATCAAGGACCTCTCGAAGTCAATTACCGAACATCATTGCAAGCTATCACATAACCTCTTTAGGAGACCACTCCACGTCTACGACTAATGAGAGATCCTTCCCTAGATCCACAACTGCCGTACTATCTCGTCAACCATCCATGTTGAGCATTACTTCCACTCGATCTCTTCAAACACAATTGATTGCATATTTATAATAGTTGAACTCTAGTCATTCTATGGATGAGCTCCCATCCACCGAGATACATGGGTGTTAACCGCTGTACTCCCTAGTTATCTAGAGAAGTCGTCTAGATACAAAATGTATCTAGAATCAGTATTACAAAATAACCTCCTTAATTCATCACCACTTAATTTACAAACAAATTATAATACTAATAATTTAACTACTCGACGCCAACAACTTACTTCTCACAGCGTTAAGCTTCACATCAACTTCATGTCCCAGCTGGTCATCAACATCGCTGGACCACTGCAACTCCACATGGGTCGACGTCCCACATTCCAGTGCAAATAGCCAACAGAAATTTGTTCAAACTCAGTCAACTATCATAATCCAAATCCATGAATTGCAAATATATTCGGAAATCACTGCGTGAAAACTACTCCTGCAATGCAGATGCAATGACACGAGGTCTATTCTCATATCGAAGGAAGCAACACTAGAGAGAAATGTAGGTCTTCTGTGAGGCTGCAACCGGATACTTTTGCCAGTCCTGTTGTGAAATGTTAGCTTGGTATTGCAGAATGTTGTTGATTTCCTCATACAAGTACGTAGCGAATCAACTTCTTTGGGTGGTGGCCTTCAAGAAAACTAATCACAGTTGCTTACTGAAAATGGAACTCAGCTATTCAACTAACTTACTCTACCTTAACAGTGAATGGAATTGAATGCGCATCATAGAGTTCATGGCAGTGTCATTAAGTTACTGAGGATGAGTACTGATTACTCTTTACCTATGCCCAATCTCATCAAAGAAAGGTCGTTGTTTTCACGTTGTGCTGAGTTCTATTGAGATGGCTCAATCGCACTCTTGGTTGGTCAACGAAGCAGAGAATAGATACGATCGATGTCTGCGGCTCGTACAACACACAAAGACAACCACTTCATCCAAGCGCAAGAGCTCTCCCCGGAATTCATTATACAATTTCCATTTGGTGTCTTGAATTCAAAAAAATGAATGACAAGGCATCTTACAAGCCCTTCCCGGACGACGATTCTCGATTGTTGTAGACAGATTTATACGCTCCAAGCTAGGCTCTTTTGGTTTTGTTGTGTACCAATATGCATAGTAGCGCAAGCTCTCTCTCACAGTGTTTAAACAAATCTATGCAGATCCAGCTCCAATACCATGATAAAACTAATTAAAAGACACTCATATATTACACACAAAAGGTGTATGTGTAAACACACAAAGATTACATTCAAATTACTCTATTATATGGAGTTTTTTAAATCTAACTTATTCCTAAGTTAGAAAGAGAGGTTGAAAGAATTTCTCAACCATCACAAACCAATATCTCAAATATAAGATATAAACATTAATTTTAACAATTAATTTATTAATTTTTTCAATATTACAAAATATTGTTCTGTATCTGTATTTCTGCGTTTTTGGTCACCACATTTTTATTTTATGTTGCATAGAGCCATTATAATTGTTTTATAATTTTATTACTTATTTGTATTTTATTGTTACTATGTATGTCTGCAATTTTAACCATGGCGTTTTTACTTTATGTTGCATATTAGAGCCTTAATAGTTGTTTTTACCGTATGCTTAATAGGAGAGCCTAAACCGTTTTTATTTATTATTTCATAGGTTTAAAATAAAATTGCATAGGACAGCTATAATTCTCGTATGGTTGATACCGACCGTTTTTTATTAGTACTTCACAAAAAATTTGCATAGGGCAGCGATAATTGTTGATATGGACGGTTTTCAGATTTTCATTTTATTTTGGCATTCGCTTTCTTATTGTTTAAATATTCGAAATAGGTGAAAAAGGAAAGATGGGGTGAAAGAGGAAACGAAAATGACACGGCTCACGTTTTTTGAGCTCGGATTATATATCTATGTTTCCCTCGCAAATGTTTTACAGTTGAATTGTAGGAGAAAGAAAGAACCAGGAATACTTATTAGTTTGAGCAATCGAATTGCAGGAAAAAGGAGGAAGAATACTTCGTTTGTCATCTTCCAATAGAAAGAGGACAAGAAGGCCTTCGTGGTTTAACTGAGGTATTTTCGTATTTATTTTTGTTGAAGTTGACTCAGGAATGCTTAATATGAGTGAATGGTTGCTGGTGCTTTTTTTCTACTTTCCAGTTAAACCTGTAAAATAACTATTTACAAATCTTTTAGTGTTAAATTTCACTAAAGAATGATTTTCTAAGCAAAGCTAGTTGGAAGTGTCCTGCAGATGATTAGCTTAGTGGTGAGTGGTCTCATTTTGCTTGTTGATTAGCTTATTTGTGATTGGTCTTACTTTCCCAGTTTGTGTTGTTTATCAGGGTTTTATGTACAATAGAATGGAAAAAAGAGGTAGATATTAAATCTATTGCAAAATGGATGAGCTGGATATTGGATGAGCTTGATAGATGATTTGTTAGTGAATTAATATGTCTAAAAACAAGAGAATTTTATTTAAAGAGTTCCTAATTTTAAAGATGTTAAACCTTACCTTTTTTATTGATTGTTTTATTTATAGGTTAATTTTTACTGATTATTTTAATTTTTAGAATGTTGGTTTGTTTTTAATTTCTTTTGATAATGTTTAGTTATTTGTTTGGGTTCACTTTTATGGTTTGAATTGAACTTTGATTTGCAATATGTTATGGGGTTTATTGTCGAGAAAGAAGACTAGACCAAGAACATTTCTGCTACAACTAGGAGGCACCATATTTTTTTTTCTAAGTAGGATTGCTAATTTTGAGTTGATTATATCATTTATATATAGTCAAAATAGAAAAAAAGTTAACCCTTTAATTTTTTGTGGTTATTATGCAGAAACAGATAACATGCTAAAAGAGAGATGATGGAGAATATGACAGGTAGATAAGCCGATCCCACTAGCGGAGAGGCAATGTGCATGGGGAGGCACAACGGCTCAGCCCATTTGACCAGGTTGAAGCAAATGGGAAAGCATAATCGTGTATAAAAGTGCATTTAGGTAAGTCAGACCCTAGGTAGGTCTTAATGAGGGCGATCGGGATCTTCAACCGGAACAACGACAACTTGTCCCAGTTGGATGTCCCATTCTCCGCCGCATTCGCTCGCATTCAGACAAACGCCGAGCCCCGTTAAATGTCCCCCCTTCTAAAGCCAACTAGCCTCATAATTATTGTGTGTTATTCTACTCTATGGTAAATATCAAATGTATAAAATTACATTTAGGAAATCTCTTAAGAAAATTTTACTAAATGAACTAAATAAGACTAAGAGTAACTTTACCTAGAAGTTAGAGTATAACCAAAAGTCAGACTATTACATTGGCTAACCATGTAAGTGTACTGATGTCATGCACCAAATTTCATTTTTTTCACAGAGAAGTTTTTTATGTTTTAATGTGTTTATGTACTTTTGGTGATGATAATTTTGGATAGGAGATTTGCATTTTATTTTATGGATCATTATATCATTCATATTATTAAGTATTGTCCAAACAATGTTTGTTAATAATTATCTTTATTTTTAAGGGGATTTTATTTTATTCTTAGGGGAAAATAATGTTTATTTTTAAGAGGATTTTATTTTATTCTTAGGGTAAATATTTGAAGTACTTACCATTTTTATGAGTCTTATCTTATTATAAGAGCCATAGAGCTGAAATACATATCTCAAATGCTACTAGATTCATTTGGATCTCATACTTCAACTTTGTATTTTTATAATAAATCTTATTTAGATTTAGAAAAACTAATTTAACATCATAATTTGATTTTTTATCTTTATATCAAAGAATATGTGAATTTGAAAACCATAATAGAGCATTTTCACAAAAACTTGATCATAGAGATTGTTTCTAGCAATACTCACACCCATAAAATAGGGAAATACCTATTGAATCATGTTACACTAGAAGAACCTTTCAAAGGTGTGCATATGAGGTCCATAAATCTAGCTTAAGTCTTCATAACACATATGCTACATAGTGGTCAATGCATTTGGATTGCATGTGAAAATTTTTCCCAAACACGAGAGTTGCTTATAGCTTCTATTACAAGGTAAATTGAAATTCCCACATAGGTATTGATTGGAATTTTGTTAATATCCAAACCATTAGTTTTTTCTCCTATAATCAAAGATGTTAATGATAGTCTTGTTATCAAATCCATAGAAAGGATGCAATATTGGTTTGATTTTCAAGAGGGTCCTCAAGCCAACTTTGAGTATGTCTCTCTTTGTCCTTTGCTCTCTATATTGTTTGTGGAGAATGAGTTGTAATGCACATGATAACCTCACGTCTTTGAAGTCCAATCATCTTAAGTCTAATTTCATCTTCGACATTGTAGCTTTTCTTAACTTAAATAAATGTACTTCCTATTTTAATTAGACAATTTTAATCACCTTTTTTCTTAATTTAATTTCATTAAATTATATAAAATTCATTCCTCATTCAAATTATTTAGACTTAAAGGCTTTGAGTATTATATACTAACGAGATAAATTCATTATATATATTTCTCTTTAATCATGGTTATAGTCAAAACTTCACACCTCCAAAATGAAAATTTATGATTCGTTAGACTACTCTTAAGCAATACCCCACCTTTAACCTCGTTACAAATAGCCAACCACTTTTTATCTGGTTTTAGGCGAACTAGTTTCTAATTCACAAAAATATATTAAAAATTAAACAAATGCTGATGGAAACCACCTAGAGGAGCAGAACTAAAACCATATCTGCCCATCTTTACAAAAGCAGAGGCATTCAAAATTGTTTTTTACTCCTGAAATATATATATTAAAATTAAAATTAAACAAAAAAACGTACAAAGTTCGGAAGAAATAAAAATGTATATCTAAATATTTAGAAAAGCACGGGGATTTTAAAAAAAAAAAAAAAACTGGAAACTCAAATTTAGCATGGAATTCAAATTGGAAGTGGGATGTTGATGTTATACCCACTCCCCCTTGCAAAAAGATGTACCCAAAAGCTATCAGTGACAGTTTCACAGAGATATTATATAATACCCTCATCATCCTTTTATGTAGTCTGCCTTGCATTGGCTTGCCTTGCTTCCAGTTCAAGTTTATTTCCTTTGTTGCATGGCCATGCATTTTGGGTTTGGGTTTGGTTTTGCAGTGTTTTATTTTCATTTGCTTTTTTGTTTTGATTGTAATTATGGTTTTTTCATTTAAAAGTATTTGCATTGTGTTTTTGGCTATTTATTTTGTTATTGTTATGTGGATAAGAAGAATCGATAGAGATGAAATTTTTTATCTCCATATACATTGAAGCAGGGATAGAGATGAAATTTTTTATCTTCATATACATTGAAGCAGGTATGCTTTTGTTTTTCAATATATATATGGTTTTTACTAATAAATTTGTACAATAAAAAGCGGCACGGTAGATAATGGCTGTGCATATATCCCCAATTTTTCATTGATCCTTTTAGTTTCCTGACTGGGCTTGGCCATGTTGCGTTTTCCAGTCTTGCTTGGTCCTCCTCGTTACTGCTCCGTTATATAATTCTTTCCGGGTATGCTCGGTCCATTTTTATACTGCTCTTTTTTTGTTTTTTTGGTTTTCGCATCTCCCCTGAGACAGATACTGAAGCTCTGTTATTTTTTCCAAATTAAAAAAAAAAAACAAAATAAAACAATTTTTGAACAGTTTTAATTCATTATTTATTTATAACAGTGGGATCGTGGAAAAATCACAAGGGCTTTCACCGTATGGTTAGTGCTTTTATTTTATTTGGCAGTTCTTGCTTAATGGTTCTGACCTGCCTACTAATTTTGCAATAAGTAAAGAGAAGTGACGAGAAGTTTCGGTTTCTGGATCTGTCTTCTGTTTTCTTACTTATTTCCTTTTTTTTGTTTTTTTTTGGGGTCTATCCGTCTCAATTGGCCGCAGATGCGGAGTTTGTCTGTCAAATCTTTCAAACACGATATTTAAATAGTCCGCAGTCAATCTTGACAGGTGTAGCAACGTGCAGGATAATTATTTTCCAGTTTATTAAAATTTAAGAGTAGACGTATACAACCCATCAACATTTAATAGCGTATAAACTGAAAAATATGTATTTCCCAATTTGAAAAAGTAAAATAACATACTAATTCTACTTTTAAAAAAATTAAATTATTGAACTCATTTTCGGTTAGCTCTGTGCAGTACAAATTCTATCAATTCGATCATTTCTAGTTTACTTATGATTTGTTTTTCTCAATGTCATCGGTTGAATGTCCATAACCTATATTCATCGAGAATGAGAATGCCCGAGGTAAACAGGTAACCTGGTAGAGTGTGAGAGCTAGCATTAATTGATTAATTTGTTCAATATTGCCCTTATGTTTGCACCCCTAGCATTTTTATTTTATTTGGTTGCATGGAACCATAACAACTGTTTTACCGTATTCTTGATACGGCATGAGAGGTTAAACCATTTTTATTTATTTATTATTTTACATGGTTTAATTTTTTTTATACAAGGTGGCGATGATTTTCCTGCAGTTTTTTGGCATTTGCTTTTTTATTGTTTAACTATTTGAAACAAATAAAATGGAAAAGATGGGCTGGCCACGAGGGGATGAAGATGACACAGCTCATGTTTGATTCGTTTTATTTGAGCAGAGATTATATATCTATCTTTTTCTCTCACAAATGTTTTACAATTGAATAGTAGGAATTGTAAGAGAAAGGACAAAGAATATTCGCTAGTTTGGACAATCTAATAGGAGAAAGGAGGAAGAATACTTGCTCGGAAGAATATTTCGTTTGGCCTCTTCTTGCAGGAAAAACATGACACCTCGCTAAGCTTTTTGTACTTACTTGTCAGTGAAAGAGAGCAGAGTGGTTTACTTGAGAAGTTTAACCTTCATTCAAGCTAAAGGTCTAAGGCAGTCATCTTTTCGTACTTTCTATTTAAGTAAGTAGCTAGCCCCATAAAGTAGGGGTTTAAAATTTTGCTAAATGGAAATAAAATAGCTATTTGTAAAACAACCTAAAATAACTATTTAGGAATATGAGAATAATTATTTAGAAATATGGGAATGTTAAATTTTATTAAAATAACTATTTAGAAATTTTGGAATGTTAGATTTCATTAAAATAATTATTTAGGGAATATTAAATTTCATTAATTTATTATTATTGTTATTATTATTTAAGTTTTTTTATTCATTTGTAAAATGACTATCAAATTGGCGTGAACTTATTAATGATGAAAATAAGAAATCAAAAGTGTATAACATCTTAATCCATAATTATAATGCAATGAATTACAATGGCATAAGGCATCTATAAATTCAATTAATAAAATAATACCAATTAGCTTAATATCACATTTATTGAGTTTTATTTTTATTTATGTTTTTATTGATTCTATTTACATAAGTGGGATTATTAGTCACAAAGGGTTGCAAATAAAAACCATTTCTGTGCAATATTTACAAAAACTCAGGAATTGAAGTTGGTTTTTTCTTTTCTTTTTTTCTTCACGCGTGGTTTTTAAGAATGAAATATATATATGATAAAATTAAAACAAAGCCGTACACAGCATGGGAAAATAAAACCATTAATTCAATGTTTTTTTTCTCCTTAGACGTAACACAAATTTTACATGGAAGTCAAACTGAAAGTGGGATGTTGATGCCATGCCCACTCCTAAAAAGCTACCAGAGACTATATAAGACAATCTCTCACACGTTCTCACTTTCATCTCTTCATCTTCTTCTCTCCTCGGCATTGCATTTGTTTGCCTTGTTTTTTCAAGTTAATTTCCTCTATTGCATGGGTATGCATTTAGGTATTTTGGGTTTTATAAGAAATTTATTTTCGTTGTCTTTTCCGTTTTCGTTTTGATTGTAATGCATTGTTTGCCTGGGTGATTTTATCTGTTGCTGTTATGTAGAGCAGAAGAATCGATAGAGATGAAATCCAGTTTAGATTGTAATTAGTGCTTTTTATGTTTTTTTTTTAAGGAGTGTCGGTATTGTTTATTAAGCATTTTATTTTTGTTTTGCTCAGAAGAATCGATAGAAATGAAATTCTTGATCCATTGGAGTGGTTGACCAGGTATCCTTTCGGTTTTTTCAATATATATAGTTTTTACTTTTAGTAATATAATTGTACAGTCAAAAGCTGCCTTGTAGATAATGGTTATGTATAGTCTAATTAGTTCAACAGTTTTCACCATAGCGATAGTGCTTTTTATTTTGATCATTAGTCGTTTTTGCCCACTGGTTTAACCTGCTTAATAATTTTGCAACAGAGAAAGAGAAGAGTTTGCTATAGGGGGAGAATCTGAGGACGAGAACGATCTGATTTCTGTTTTCAATTTGTTTCTTAATTGTTGTTTATAGTTTGTCAAATCTTTTAAGCACGGTATTTTAAAAGGTTTTGTAATTGAATATCTTCAGTGAATCTGGACAGGTGAAACAACTGGCAGAACACACACACGTGCCAAAAGAGGTTCGTACATTTGGCATTTGCTGGCATCTTCATCTTCTGATTTGATATTCTTCTTTGTCATAGAGGAGAAAACATTATGTCATTCTCGATATTCTCTCTGCAGATACAAATTCTATTAATTTGATCATTTGTTAGTTTAGTGTTTTTATTTTTCCACAGATAAAAGTGAAACTCTGATTTTATAAAATAATAATCAAAGTTTACATCATTCTGGAGTATAATTATTTCATTCATTTTTTACTTAGGATTGATTTTGCTCAATGCTATTTGGATGTCCAGAACGTATTCTCCATGAATATGGCCGAGGTAAACAGGTAGGTGAGAATGCCCCAAGACATTTTGCTCAGCTGCCAAGAAGTATAGTCTTGTCGTTGAAAGATGAAAAAGCCTCAAATACACTGGTAACCCCGGGAAAGATGAAGGTTAACCACTCTTAACTTATTAATGTATTCAGGTATTGCCCTGTAAGGTCTGCAATATTCGCCATGGGAATTTATGTTTCAGAGCCGTAATAGTTGCTTTACCCGTGTTCTTGATACGGCATGATAGGTTAAAGCGTTTTTATTTATTATTTTACAGGGTTTTAATTTTTTTGCATAGGGTAGCGATAGTTGTCCAATGGTTGACAAAATCGTAACTTTCTACGTTTTTTCAAAGGAAAAGTTGCAGACCTCTGCGTTTGCTGCATTGAAAACGTGTGGACCTGCGTGCTCTTTAATGGTTCAACGATTTTGCAAAAAAATTAAAAAAAACGGCTTTCTGCTCTTGGTCTTTTTCTTTGACTCTGCTCGCCCACGGATCTTCCGATCCTTCTTCAAAATTTATACCAATTTTTTGGATAGGTAGAGGATTCAAACACACAATAACACAACTATTTCACACACGAAACACACGAGCTGTGGATCTTCTATTAATCAATGAACTTCAATATCACTCAATCATAATGAATACAATGACCCAGTGAAGGGTATTTACCCTAAATTGACATGCACATACTCATATAACTGAACTTGCTCAACTCTCACTTAACTCACTCTCTAACTCACTCACCAAATATATCTATCACTCAACTTAACCAATGCACTTAACTTATTGTCTAACAATGCATGCGGGAGGTAATTACATATTTTAACAGGATGTTCATGTACATCATTTTTCCACATTCATTCACTTGAGTAAGGTAAAGTAAGTACCGATTCTTCTTTTCTCAAAGAGCTTTTCTCAAAGAGAGAGAAAACATTCGGTCATTCTGGGTATGCTTGTTGCAGGAACAAATTCTTTCAATATGTGTAGGCATGCATTTTAATTAAAATTGACATTGCTTTTGCCTAGGGAAGCGATAGTTGTCCTATGGTCAATGTCAATCGTTTGCATCTTTTCATTTTTTTTTGGCAGCTGATTTTTTATTGTTTAATTATTTGAAAGAGATAAACAGGGAAATATGGGGTTCGCCATGAGGAAATGAAGATGACAGAGCTCAAGTTTGTTTTTCTTTATATGAGTTGTGATTATATATCTATCTTTCCCTTTCACAAAGTTTTTACAGTTAGAATTGCAAGAGAAAGGACAAAATACTTATTGGTTTGGCTAATCGAGAAAGGCCAAAATAATATTTCGTTTGGCATTTTCCAGGAAAAACAGGAAACAAGGAAACTTTGTACTTCTTCTTCTTTTTTTTGTCAGCGAAATTGAGCGCAAAGGGTATGAGATCAGGACATCTTCATGGTTTTTGTGAGGTATTTTCATACTCATTTTGGCTAAATTTGGCTTAGGTATGTTTAACAAAGTTGACTTAGGCATGTTTAGATGAATTAATGGTTTTTCATACTTTCCATTTAGGTAAATTGTTGAACACCTAAAAGACGAGGTTAAAGTCTTGCTAAATGGACGTAAAATAACTATTTAGAAATAAGTCACTACTAAATTTTACTAAAGATGATTTTTGAAAGAAACTTAGATGAAAGTCTTGCAAAATATTAGTTTAGTTGTTAGTGGTCTCACTTGTGCATTTGTGGTGTTTATTTTGGATTTAAATTTATTTTATTATGTATAGTAACATGGAAAAAGGATTAGGAAGATATGAAATACATTGGAATGGATGAGCTTGATTTTTTTAGATGGAATAATATGCTTAAAGTGGTAAGAGTTTTATTTGAAAGAGTTAATAATTTAGAAGATATTAAACCTTTTTTATTGATTATTTTAGCCATAAATTATTATTTTTATTTTAATGATGCTTGTATGTTTTTAATTTTTTTGGTAATTTTTGGGTCTGATTTATGGTTTGAAATGAACTTTGATTTGCTACAGGCTATGAGGGTTCTTAGTTGAGAAAAGAGAGGAGATCAAGAACATTCTTGTTTCAACCTAGGAGCCAGCTTATTTTTTCTTTAGTGATTTTTCTTATTTGGGTTGATTATATGATTTATATATAATCAAAATGGCAAAAGAAATTTATTCTTTTTCAGTCTTTGTTTGCACTGATTATAGAGAATAGATAACATCTTTTTTCATACTCTTTGTTTAGATGGTTATTCTATAGTTAACACCAACCCCATAATATATATGTTATATCATTTTATTCTTATGGGAAAATTTTAAAGTATTTACTATTTTTATGAGTGTTATCTCATTGAAAGATTCATAGAGATGAACTAAAAATATCAAATGCTAGGAGATTCATTTGGATCTCATATTTCAATTTTGTAATTTTTTTTTTCGCAAAACTAATTTAATAGCATAATTTGATTTTGTATTTTTATAGAAAATCCTATGTGAATTTGGAAACCATAATAGAGCATTTTCATAATAACTTGATCATACAAACTATTTTTGGCCATACTCTCACCGGTTTTAAAAAAAAAAAAAAAAAGGGAAATACCTATGAAATCATGTTTGCAAATGGGGTCCATAATTTGGCCATACTCTCACTGGTTAAAAAAAAAAAAAATAGGGAAATACCTATCAAATCATGTTTGAAAATGGGGTCCATAAATCTGGCTTAAGCCTTCATAATGCATATTGTTATCACTGGTTAGTTTTAACACTTTCATTGATAGGGTCCTACATGTCATTCACCTAGGTTCATGGTGTCTCATAAGTCATTTTCATGAAATTTTTGAAAAAAATTGCATTTGGTGATGTCTACCTTAAGTTTTAAACCCACCTCTAACCATTTCATATTAGTCCAGTCAACCTGACCTCATCTAGTTCTCATCCCATTCGTTTTAATCACAAAATATTCCACTTGTCAGTTTTACACAGTTTCGTAGTGAATTACATGGAAAATCAGTAAATTTCGCTACAAAACTATCAGACAGTTCCGTAGCGAATATGTCGACAGTTAAATGGTTTTCGCTACGAAAATAGGCTTTTTCCTACAGAGTGTCAGAGTGGTATGAGGTGTAAATTTTTTATAAGACAAATTAAGGGGTAAGGTCATTTGAGTTTGTTATTATGATTCCCAAACATGCAAAGCCGTATTTGTTGTCATCATTGTCTTTTATGGTCACATGTGTCATCATTAAACCCCAAGTTGTCAAAATTACCTTTAAAATTTTATCCCCAAGATGCTCTTTGTCATTCAGCGTCCAATTCTTGAATGTGAAGTATCTCATTGTCACTGCTTGAGAGCTACTTCACCATGCAAAGTAGGTTTCTGTTCGAATTTGATTTTGTAGGTGTCATAAACAAGCGAGGCAGTAAGAAGTATAAAGAATCATGGCATTGAAGAAGAAAACAAATAAAGGTGGTTATTGCGTAAGGTTTGAGCCTATGGAGTTGAAGTTGTTGAATGAAGATCCCATTGCTATGGAGGCTTTCAGGAAGACAAGATGCCTACAGTTCTGCCAGAAATTGCATGGTTTCCATACACAGGTATCCAAAGACTTTGCAACAAATTATACAGGGACAACATCAAAAGTTGGGATTTTGAATTTCATAGTGTCACCAGATATCATCTCCCAAGCTACAAAAATTCCTAGAAGTGGTGAAGAATGGTTCAAAGGCACAAAGTTTAGAATGCAAGGTTGTGAAGAGTTTCTCAAGCAGGAGCACAGAGGAGCTAATATGACCAATGACATCCCCAAGGGTTATATGAAAGAGAATTATGCAAAGCTATTGTTGGTGATCCAAAAATACTTCACATGCGAAGGGAGATTCCACATGGTGTATTCTTATCATATTAGAATCCTTCTGCATTTGTTGGTAAGAAACCACTTGAACTACCCTTATTTTTATACAGGAGTTTGGGAAAGATTTCAGATAAATTTTAGGTCAAGACAAAAGGAAATGAAACATCAGTATTTCACCATGGTCTGATAAAATTGTTAGTGCTGGAAGAGTTGAAAAGGTTAAATAGAGATTGGATTTCTTTTCTTTTTATGAGTGGGTATGAAGTAGATGCAGTGACTCTAAAGAAAGTTTCAAAACCTAAAACTATTACATCTCCATTTGTAATAGAAGAGATTGATGAATAAGTTAGACAATATCTTGTAGAACCAATGGACATTGAAGTAGAATCTCTGCAAGAAACTAATGTCCCTCAACTAGCACTTGTAATACATAAACAAAAAATTAGCAAACAAAGCAGTAAGAGGATAACAAGGATTCAGACATTGGCCAAAGGAAATCTAGAAGACATCCTCCATGCAATAGATATTGAGGAGTCCCCAATAGTGCAGGTAGAAGATATTGAAGGTGATGGTGGAAGAAAGGGAAGGTAATTATAGATTTCAGATTTATATGGTGTGAGTTTAGAGTTTCTGAGTTTGGAATCTCTACAGTGAGCATTTTTGCGTCTACGTTTCGGGTCTAGAACAAGACCCATCATCAGGAAAAATCCTCTTGAAAAGAGAGGAGGACACATATCATAAATATACAAAGAGTGCATGATGAAGGCCGACCAACCATAAAATAATCAATATTTTGAAATAAATAAATTAAATCAATTAAATAAAGTTTTTTAATTTCATGTACAATTATCAATTTACTAATGTTTAGCCTTAAATCCTAATAATTCATTAGAGATTAATAATCCTTAAATTAAGGATAATGTAACCCTAAGAGGTTATTTAGTTATATGTATTATTAATGAATTGTTAATATTATATTACTATTACAAATATTAAAGTAATAAAATATTATAAATTTAAGAGATCTTATATGGTGGGGTAGTTGATTTTTAATTTGCTTATATTAACAAGGTAAAAGATTATTTTTATGGATACTAAAATTAATTTATTAGAGTGAATGTAAGAGCCCACTAGTTATAATATTTCTTAATTAAAGTTTTAATAAGGTTAATGTTTTAAAAGGAAATCCTATTAAAAATTAATGTCAATTTTAATTTAATAAAATTAGGAATAGTTAAATATAACTATTACTAATGATATTTAATAATTAAAATTGATATTAATGAATCAAAATTATTACTACTTATCAAGAAGGGCGTAAAAGTTTAAGGGGGTTTGATGTAAGGTGAATGATTTTAGATTAGAATTAAGGGGTCTTATAAAATATAAATAGGAGAGGGTTAATTCCTAACCATCAAAGTTTAGTAATTAAAACTAATATTAAGTACACAAATTCCTACTTGTTTATTAAGATATAAGCAAAGGTTTTTAAGGGATTAATGATAGGAGAAGAAAAGCTATTATATGGAGAGGGAAGGGAAAGATGAAAGCACAGAAGGGGTGAGTAAGCAAGGTGCTTTTACAAGGTAAGGGAAGAGTCTATACAGGGTCATTCTAAGTTTTTAAAGGAAGGGAAGGGTAGGGAGGCGCTGGGAAGGGGAAGGAAGAGGAAGACAAGGGTGCCAACAGGGAAAAGGACAAGTTTTAAGAGTGGGAAAATAAGGGGACCCAATTTCTGCTGACTTCTAAGCCTCCATCCCTATTGAGGTTTTCTGGATGCTTGATGATTTCAAGTGCTTCACGCATTTTCCTTTTGTAATAGTGATTTTCATTGGCTATTACTTTAGCATCTTCTAGGCAGATGTGGTGGAGGGTTTTATTCGAGTGATCCGCCAGAGCCGAGGTTTTGGTTCTCCCAATTCTGATGTCAACTCCATGTTCTTTGAGCCTAATCTTGAAATATATTCCTGTTTCTCCAATATAACATTTCCCGCATGAGAAATTTATATGGTAAACACCTTTATGCTGGAGTGGATCAGGTTTGTCTTTGACTGATTTCATCTTATGTTTGATTTTCATTAGTGGCTTAAATGAGGTTTCGATGTTATTTTTAGAGAGGACCTTGGCTAGCTTGTCGGTGACCCCTTGGATGTAAGGGAGGTATGCTTTAGATTTTAGGGTTTCATCACGAGGATTTCTTTTGTTTTTGGATCTGGCTCTTTGTATGGCTTTGATGATGTCCCTGTTTTTGTATCCCATATTAGTGAATGCCTTTCTTAAGTATGCAATTTCCTCTTCTATGTGATTGTCATGTCAAGAAAGGTAAGTTTATCAAGAAGTTGGATTTTTGTGAGAGGATGTCGGGTTTCATGTTTCAGCCATGGTGGCTAATGACCATGTCATAGATTGCAAAGAAGGCCATGGAGAAGAGTAGAAAAATTTAGTGAAGGAAAGTAAATTTAAAATATCATAGATTATCCCCAAAGAATGAAGAAGTTGTCACTATGCAAGTAGAAAGGGAAAGGAGACGAGCATGGAAAATCAAACATAACTCCTCATTTAACAAATAAGAGAAGATATACTTGATAAAGTTGGAAGAGAAGCAAAGAAGCACAGGTCTAAAAAGATCGAGTTTTGATCGCATGATGAAAAAATGGGACAACTAACTCTCATGTTTTAATCTATGAGTAATGCTAAAAGACTATCGAAATAACCTACCTCTAAGACTTCAGGGCTAAAACATACCAGGAAGATTAAACTACACTTGCAAGCTGAAAACAAATCATCACAAAAATCAAGTGGAAGACCTTCTTTGGGAGCAAATGGACATGATTCAAGATGAACCAGAGAAGAGAGGACTGAAATGCA
>JAXQQM020060406.1:0-46902 GCA_034641835.2 Pinus albicaulis | reverse complement strand
GCAAGCCAGACAACCACTGCCTCAAGGATCACCAACAGGCAAAATACTTCTTCAGTATTTTGAAAATTTGTTCTTTTTAGATAATGAGATCAGGCATATGTTCACTATCAAGCCTAAATTTTCCAAGTTTATAGAGGCAAATGAAAGTTACAGAAAATTGAAGACTATGAAGATCCCCTCTGCAGAAAAGTGGCAAGAATTCACAAATCTGCTGTGAATTTAATAGATAAAAAACAGGAAAATCACTTGGAAATTCATTTTTTACTGTTACCTCAAATGGTAAAAATACAGGGTTAAAGTGCACAACAGCAATCAGTTCAAATTAGAATAATCAGTTCTATTTTTGCTTGTAAAAAGGTAACAGCTTGCAAACTATTTTGCAGTTGTCCCTCTTTTTAAGTTTTCTTTCCTATTTTTTATTAAAACATTATCTCAATTCCTGAGATATTTTGTAAACATTTTTTTGTATAAATACTTCACAATTCGAAGTATTCAATGTGAATAAAATTTCTCAAACAACTATAGTCTTATTTGCTGGTTATATTGAAGTTGGTGAGTCAATTAGTGAAAGCAGCAAACTGGAAAGAGATCAGAGACATCATAGCTAAGGATTCTCATGGTGACAAGATAAGTCTCATTTCTTTCCTTGTTTTCAGTGTATTTCTTTAAAGTTTACATTCATTCATATTATGTTTTTCTAGTCTATAATGATCAACTAAGGAAAAATTAAATAGGATTAGTGATAATAAGCTCCCTGTTTCGAAACTTGTTGGAGTTTTAATGTTTTCTACTTTGTTCGTGCTCTCTACTTGGCCATTGGCCTATGGGTGATATGGAGTTGTAATCTTGTGCTGAATGTGGTAGTTTTGCAATGTTTTAGCTAATTTATTACCTACAAATTGTGGTCCTCCATCTATGATTATGTCCCTTGGGAGACCATAGAGCACAAAAATTTGGAAAAGAAACTATACTACAGAGTCCTCTGTAGCTTTTGAAAGTGCCTCTGCTTTGACCCACTTAGTGACATATTCGGTTGCAACTAGGATGTATGTTTTTTGGTTTGAGGGAGGAGTAATAGGGCCAAAAAAATCAAGTGCCCAGCGTTCAAATGGTTCAATCACTAGTTGAGGGGTCAAAGGCATTTCATCAGACTGCCCAGGGCGTCTTGCCCTTTGGCAGCTATCACAGGCCTGCACGAATTTTTTGGCATCCTTAAATATGGTAGGCCAGTAATAGCCTTTCATAAAACCTTATGGGCAGTTCTATGGTTCCCAGTTAGATCCCCTTCTTCAATCTTCTTATCTGTAGCTTAAGGATTCTTAAGTTCCCTTTTGCTCAGATTCCATCCACTCCATCAAATCAAGCCTATACATAGCCTTAGAAGGTCACCTATCTTGCCCTTAGCACATTTGCATCTTTGAGCCTTATTTCTTAGTTCTGCTTGCCTAGAGAGTTGACTCCATTGCCCAATATTCTGGTAGATCCTTCTGGTTTACCTTGAAATATCTTTATTCCCACCAATATTTTAAAATCAAACCCAAATACACAATCATAGCTAGCCTAATATTTGTTACTAAAACAAAGCTAAATCATACGGAGAGATCCCTCTCTAGAGTTCAAGAAGGCTAGATCTTGAATTCCCAAAGTGGTTCTTGGTTACCCCTGGTGTTCTTAACTACAAAAATCCCTATCCCACAACCTAAGAATTACTAGGGTGATAACATGCCTTGGGGGTATTATGATCCTTGGAGGAAACTCGCACAACTAGAAGAGTTGACAGAGAAAATTGGATTGAGTACAAAGGTGTGGCAGGTGGGTTTTAACCTGCACCAATTGTTATGGTGCATATATGATGTGTATTACAATTTATCTTATAATTTTGTTGAAGTAGCATACAACAATTTAGTAATTTACATAGTGATATGAGAACCACTCTCTAGAGTATACATCGATTTTGTACACATGGCTTTTCAGTTGCTTTTTAAGATATATCATTGGTGATAATCACATGATTATATAATGAACCATTAAGTTGAACTATGAAATTATTCCTCACAACACACACACACATATTTATGAATTAATAATTTTTCTCATATAATTTTTTTAATCTATTTTGAAAAAAAAAAAATTATATATAATTATTTCTAAGAAGAACAAGAGAGAATTCCTTACCATATCTTCGTAAAACATATAATAGCAAGAAAATTAATCTATTGAAATTTAATTTCGAAACATATTCATGGAGTAAAATGAAGATTAAAAGGAGATAATCATGGATTTACCTATAACATCACCTCATCATTAAGAATGTAAATGTACAATATTGATGATACATAGGTTAGGAGAAAATTAATCTATTGAAATTTCATTTCCAAACATATTCATGGAGTAAAATGAGGATTAAAAAGAGATATTTATGAATTTACTTATAACATCACCTCATAAAAGTGTAAATGTAAAATTTTGATAAAATTTATTTATATATGATAAATAATAAACCTTTATCTCACATGTATCATATAATCTTATAAATAAACAATTGCACCGGGGGTGCAATCCTCAAAACTTTTAAACTGTCTAATGTATATGTACCTATTTAAAGTATTCGGGGCCCACATTACAAATTCCCAAAGTGAAATATTTGCGCATATGTTATATATGAGCCAATGGTTTAAATAACTATCGGGCGGTGAAACAAAACTTATAACAAAATATTAATAAAACTATATCATACGTCCGGACTTCAAAAAAAATAAACCCGATTTCAATCACAAATTCGCATTCCAAAATAGCCTGCTGATGTCACCCTAATTTGTGACGCGAAAACTTCATAGAATACGCCATATAAAAATTCGGGTCCGTTTTTTGGCTTTGCGTACGGAGGAAAACTATGACGCGAAAATCAAATTAATTCCGCCCTATAATGTTTCGGGTCCGGAATTCCACAATGCAGACGGGCCAAAAAATAACGCGATCGAATCGCCTGCTTCCACGTGGATGGCTGATTTGGTCTGTGGTTTGTGGGACCATGTTCTTCTGAATTAAAATCTCCCGCGTTTACTATTAAATTTCTCTGTTTCCAAAAAAAATACAGCGCTCTTTTTTTAAGTGTGCAGGGACTGTGATTTCAAAACCAAAATTGACTGTTCATCAGTTTTAGAAAGCGGCTATTTGACAGAGCCATTCAAACAGATTTAGAAAGCGGCCAGAGGACAGGGTAGTTGAAATTAATATTTCAACATCCCTCATTCACTGAGAATACCCTCCTTGGTGCCTTCTTCGCCGGACTACGATGTGTTCATCAACAGTCGTGAACTCGATGTCCGTTTCTTCGCCGGGCATCTTCACAACAGTCTTGTTTCCAGAGGATTGCGAGTCTTTCTCGACAGCATAGAATTGCAGGCTGGACAATCCATACCTTCACAAATCAAAGACGCAATTAAAGGAGCCTCTCTCATTATTACTATTTTCTCTCCAAATTATGCGCAATCGCAAAGGTGCCTCCATGAACTACTCATCGCGCTGCTCTGTAAGCCAACCATTTTTGCAAAGGCATATAACTGTCTTTTATTGCATATAAGTGTCGTTATACCAACGGCGGCCGGAGCGTCGCTATTATAGTCGTCGCAAGAGTGATAGTTCGAGGACGGACAAAACGTGGTTCGTCATAACGTCGCAATTTCGACGCCTTGACAAAGTGTCGCAATACCGACACCTTTTCCATCGCTTCCAAACAAGCGATGCTCTTCCGATGCCTCCAAACGTAATTGCAACACTTAGACATTGTGTCGCAAACAAAGCATCGCTATTGCGACGGATGCCTCCAAATGTCGCAATTGCGACACTTAGACATTGTGTCACAATTGCGACGTTTGGAAGCAGTCGTCGCAATAGCGACGCCTTGGGGCATAGTGTCACAATTGCGACGTATTCCTCCAAACGTCACAATTGTGACACTTTTTCTTAGTGTCGGTATTGCGACACTATTCTCTAGACGTCGGTATAGCGACGGTTTCAGGTGGGATTAAAAAAATTTGGGGAAATTTCCAACATTTGGTCAAAAGTGTCGGAACCAAGTGTCGAAATTTCCGCCAAATGTACTAGTGAGAGTCTTCAATAAAAGGGGGGAAC
This sequence comes from Pinus albicaulis, assembly GCA_034641835.2. NCBI lineage: Eukaryota > Viridiplantae > Streptophyta > Pinopsida > Pinales > Pinaceae > Pinus > Pinus albicaulis. The sequence continues at coordinate 42,768 of JAXQQM020060406.1, read as the reverse complement.
TTTACTCTCTTCTAATTGACCATCTGTAGCTGGACTGAAAATGAGCTCAGGGTGGTCATATTCAACATTAACCATATCGGACAAAGGATCAACTAGCAACATTTTAGACACCTGATGTTTGTAATGACTATTCTTTACTAATTTTGTCAAAGGAATGGACACTTTCAATTTAGCTATTTCATTTTCTAAATTAAAATTTGTGACTTTATCTACCTCTTTGATGACAGGATCCTTTGTTATATTCTTCTTTTTCTGAGTGTCCTTCTATTTAGTAGCTGAGCTTTTTGATGGCTGGTTGATGTTGCTATGATTATGATCAGCATGCTCTTTACCCTTTCTCTGATTATTCGGAAGATCACTCTTTTACTAGACCTCTTTTCTTTTCTAAATGGGACTGACAGGTACATATCTACTCCTTAAAAAATATTGTTTCTGATGTGTACTCAAATAATTCATATACCCATGCTGGTAATCATTTGTTTTTGTTTCCAAATCATCATCATTTGCCAAGATATAATCCTCATCTTTTGGAGAATCCAGATTTTTAGTATACTCTTCATCTTTAGTCAGGAATATGGGCAAGCCATCTGCTATAAATAAGTGATTTGTTTCAACCACCGGATCTTCATCTTCTTCTTCTTCCACTCCTTGGACATAATTCTACTGCAACGGGGTCTGAATCTGCTCCTGTTGTTGTGATTCTTGATCAGGTACTTTCTGCTCTCTCTGCTTGATTCTAAACTGAGGCTGCTGCCCTCTGAAATTTGGATTCCGGATCTATGGTTCAGGTTTATCTGAGATAGACAATCAGTCAACCATTCTCTCCATAATCTGGAGTAATGAATCCATTTTTTCATCGGAAGTAGATGTCTCCTCTTTGATGGTCACCCTCTTTTCAGATCTCATCCTTGCTCTCTTGGCCAACAAATTTTCTTCCACACTTACAACATTCTTCTGCATATCTGCTAAATTTGTAGGATCATGTTCACGCAACTGATATGCCATATCAATATCAAATCCATCCGGAAGTTTTACCAAAGCCAAACCCTTCGGTGGTTTGATATGTGCAGGAAGAACATTTTACACTGCATTAAATCTCACACAATAATCTTTCACAGGCTCACCAACATTCCTTTTGATGTTCTCATATTCAAACAGAATTTGAAGGGGATTTTTCTTTTCTTCCCATCTTTCTGCAAAATGACGATGCAAAACTTCTAAGGTGTCAATAGTGGCTGCTAGTACAACTCTGAACCATTTTCTTACTTCCCCTCCCAGAATTTGTACAAACAACCTCATCTTCACATCCTCTATATCAACTTCATGAAGGTCAAAGAAGTCATTCATTTTATCTACATGATTTTGGGCTGTCATAGGCCGAGTACTGTCAAACAAAGGGATTTTTGTTTTGTAATCTATGGGAATAGCACCTGGGTTCTGAGGGAGAACCAAGGGGGCATATCTTGCATCCATGATGAATAGAGGTGGAGGATTTATAACAGGGATTTGGATGCCTAATGTGGGAGGATTGGTCACTGATTGAGTAATGTGAACAACAGATGAAGAATGAGGTGGGGGAAAAGGAATATTCTGGGTAACAATAGATGAAGTGATAGTAAAATAAACTGACATCATAGGTCTCCTTATCACCCAATAATTTACTTGTGAAGAATAGTTTTGTAGATATTTAAGAACTTGTAAAATTTGTGTCCCTGATTGTGACCCTGATTGAGAGTGTGAAAACAGATCTTCAACAGGACTGTGAAAGGGAATGGAGGAATCAACAACTGTTTCGTGGATCCAACTCAAATATTTTCTCTGGAATAAACTTTGTTCAAAATTTACATCAAATTCAATATCTTGCAAGTTTTCTAACTTTTCAGGGAATGAATGAGCTTTGGGAATGGAACTTCTCTCTGATTCATTTCCAACTGAACTAGATGTCTCAACAACGGCTTTATATTTTCTTCCAATGTTCTAAGGATCACTAACAATGTTGGGAGGATTCGGATCGGGATTGGATCTAGTATATCTTCGGGAAGCCAGTATTTCCAATTTCAAAAAAAAAAAAATTGCACTTTACAAATTTTGAATAAACTCTAAACTTATCATCCACAAGTTTAATAATTTGAATGAAAACTTATTACTGGGGTTGATCTGATTTTACTCTTTTCTTCCCCAGTGGAGTCGCCAAAATATTATCACTCGGATTGAACCTCAAGCTGAAGAAGGCATTTCCGGTAACCTCAAACCACGCTTAGCCAAGTAGCTAGCCCTACTAGGCTAGGAGAGGGCTCTCTCTGTAAATATCACAGTCAAAATGACAGAGGAAAGAAGATTTTAGGCTACGTATAGTAGCTCGGGGTTTTTTATTTTGATTGTGTAGGGTTTTGCTGGATCAGGAGGAGTCAAACAGCTAGGGCAAGGATATTAGGTCAATATTTGTAGGGTGTTCTATGGGGCAAGTTGCAGGTCCAATTATTAGCACTTTAGGGTTTTTATGATGAGATGGTTAAGATAGTGAGGAGCTAGAAAGAGCATGGTGAATTCATGGTTTCTTTCTAAATCGAATAAAAATATGACATTTATGAATGCTTACCCAAAACAGAGCATAGAAATTATGGATTCTGTTCATCTAACTTGAAAAAATTCATTCAATAGCAATGAAATGATGGATTAAATACACAAAAAATTCTAACATTTGAGCACAAAAGAAGAAACTGAAACTAAACATAATACCACATGGATCCCATAAAAATAGTTGCAAATTTGATTAATGTCCAGGCCAAAACTGATACAAAAATATGTCTCTTGAGATGCCAAAGCTCCAAGTGAATCCAACCATTACAATGACTGAGGAAATACATCATATAGACCTCAAAACCACTCTCTCTATCCTTAGGGAGTCGAATCCATGAGATATGGATCAGTTTCACCCACTCCTAAACAAGAAACTAAAGGCTAGGAAGACCCAACAATTTGCCTCTAAAAGAGAGGAAACTGATTCATTTGACTTCTAGAGGACTTATCTAATGTATCTACCCTAGATAACAATAAAAACGTGACATTTACATTTATCTTGACCCTTTACATTAGTAATTTCTCATTTCCCAAGATAAAAATTCAAACTGGAGTGAAAATAAAAAAATTGCTGAAGACTATGAAAATTGCAATTTTCCTAGCAAACGCGCAGCGCCATGATAGGAAAAATAGCCTCTTTTGCAAGAAACTTTTGGAGGCATTCCCGGTGTCCAAATTAGCTCCATGATAGCTCATTGGAAATATATCTTAGTCTAGTTTCAAAATATGCCTCTTGTTTTGCATCGGTGTCCATCTCTTGAGATGCCAAAGCTACAAGTGAATCCAACCCATTACAATGACCGAGGAAATACATCATATAGACCTAAATACCACTCTCCCTAGCCTCGCAGTCAAACTATTGAGATAGATCGCTTTCACCTACTCCCAAACAAGAAACCGAAGACAAGGAAGACCCAACAATTTTCCTCTTAAAAGAGAGTGAAACCGATTCTTTGACCTCCTAGTGGACTTATCTAATGTATATACCTTAGATAATAATAAAAATATGAAATTTAAATTTATTTTGACCTTTACATCAATAATTTCTCATTTCCCAAGATAAAAAATTCAAACCGGAGTGAAAATAAAAAAATTGCTAAAGACCGGGAAACTTGCAATTTTCCCCGCAAACGTGCGGGCCACCAAGGATAAAAATAGCCTCTTTTGAAATAATCTTTTGGAGGCCTTCCCGGTGTCCAAATCAACTCCATGATAGCTAATTTGAAAGCTCTCTAAGTCTAGTTTCAAAATATGCCTCTAGTTTCAAAAATGGTGTCCATTTTCCCTATCAAAAATCTGTTCTCCCAAGACTGGTAAACGTGCAGCACCAAGGTCAGAAAGGAGGCAGAAACATGAACATTTGGTGGTTTTTTGCACTTTTGAAGGACCATTTTTCCTCCAAATTTTCTGAAACTTGCTAGGACTGATGTATTAATCATTCTGAACATCATGGAGGTGTCCATCTCTCCATTGGAGGCTCCAAAAAAGAGTGCAGCGCCAGTGGTACTATGTGTTTGGCAGAATTTCTGTGTGCCAAAATTGCCCAAAAACTAAAAAATGCAGTAAAGTGCCAAATGTGGCAAAATTTTGAGGTTACTTGATGATAAAGGGCTTGAGGCATGAAGAGACACATCAGCAAGTATGTATAACCTCTCCTTCTCTTTTTTCTCGGTCAAAGCTTGAATTTTTGCATGGGCTCTTTTGAGCTTGGCCCTTGCAAATTTATTTCTCATGGCATAATGTTTTGCCATTTTCCTCTGAATATCATTGTTTCTTTTGGCCCTCTCTATCAAAATCTCCAGTTGCAAATTGGCTCTATCAAGCCATGACTCTCCATCCCTGCTAATCTTTATGGAAAGTAGCTCACTTGGAGTGAGTTGCTCTGCCAAATCAGCTTCTTTTTGTCTCTCAAGGGATAGATATATTTTCAGCCCTCTAGTCTTTGGTCTCTCTCTAGGAGGTTGATCCTCCTCATCATCAATCTCACCAAATTTTTCTAAAGTTTCCTTCAACAAGGCCTTGGCCTTTTTTTCCTCTCTTCGTGCTTTGATGGTCCTGACCTCATCAATGATTTTCTTGGTTTTCAACTGTTGATTTTCTTGCTCAAGAAAATCAATCACATAATGTGCTCTATCAATATTAGCTTGAAGTTCACTAATATTTTCCTCTTTACCTCTGATTAATGCACTGGTGATTCTATCCTCATCCTCCTCATCAAGTTCAATCAGCTGAAACTCATGCTTTGTTTCATGTTTATCCTCCTCCTCCTCAATGATTGGCTCTTTAGCATTTTCCTTGCCCTTGCCTACCTATTTTGCTAATGAAGAAGGCATGGCCCCTTTCACTCCAAGTGAAGCAAACACATGCCTGTGGCCTCTCTGATAGGTCTTGGGAAATGGCTCAACCTCAGTCACATTAGCCCAAGTTACCTCAATATCATTCTCATTGATTCATGCCTCAGTATCATGATGTGATGATGAAGGGTTATAGAAAGGTGAAGAAGTAGGATCAACATGAGGTGAATGGATATGACTAGGTGGTGATGTATGAGAAGTAGGTTGAGATGGAGAAGTGGATATGAGAGGATGAGATGATGAATAGATACTCTGCTCATGATGACTAGGTGGGGTAGTGAAAACTTCATTTGCAATGAATGTGTCCCATGGGATATTTTGTTGCTCAAGCTTATGCATGACTATCTTCTTGATAAGGAAATGGTGAAAAATACTTTGCATTTGATGATTATAATCCCTCTTTTGCACAATGTATGTCATCTTGTCAATGAAGTGGGAGAGATAGTAAGGTATGTGAAGCATTCCGACTCTAGTAAAGTGCATGAGGGGTCAGATATGGTATGAGTAATGTCGAGAAAACCTTCCCTCACAGGTGAAGTATTTCATGATTATCTTCATCATAAGGATATATTGGTCAAGGAGATGAGAGAAAGGGAAAATGGATTTCTTGTCATCCTTGTATCTAGGTTTGAGATATGGTTCATAATAGCTTAGATCAAGGTTTCCTTGTTTAAACCATTTCTCTCCCACATTAGGGATCTCTGTAGAAGCTAAAATGGCATTGGTGGACATGGTAAAAGTGACCCCAGCAAGAGTGACCTGCCTATGATGAATATTTTTGATGAACAACCTTGTCAAAGCAGGGTGATACTGAATCTACTGCACTTTCTCACAAAACTTTATACAACCAACATGTTTAAAACATGACACAATGAGAGGAGAAGCCATGAGATCCTTTGTGGTTACTGGTTCATATCTGTTAATTTTCCCTCCTTTGTGGTAACTTCTCCTTGGTATTTGTGCCTGACTAACACCTTTATCCTCCTCTTCAGTCATTTTAAATTTTGAAGGCTTAGGAAACCCTAGGGTAAAAATGGAATGAGATGAAGGAAGAAGGAGATGAGATGGCTAACTTAGCTAAATGAATGGAATGAGTGTAAATGTAAAACCTGGGTCTATGAAAACCCTAGGAATTAGAAATTCTCATGACTGATATCTGTTTAGGGAGGTGAATAAGGATATGGTGCATGAAAAATGAAAATGAAATGGAAACTAAGGTTTCATAAGGAATAAACACTTCAAATATTTAACAGACACCAAATATCTTAGAGGAAAGGTGAATAAGTGTGCACTTTCTGTTTAAAATCTCCTTGAAGAATTTTGGTAGAAGATTGAGCTTGATGGAAGTGATGAAAATCTTCACAACCCTCACTCTGCAAGCGCGCAGGACCACTGGGAAAACGTGCAATGCCAAATCAAACGAGCAGCGCCACCCTGAGAACGCGCAGTGCTAGTGTTAATTGCTCTAGTATTGTTGTGAAAACCTGCAGCGAAAATGGGTAAACGCGCAACACGAATTCAAATGCGCAGCGCCAGTCTGAGAACGTGCATTGCCTTGTAATTTTGACCTAAACTACTCGGAAAACTCAAAATTTCTCCTTTGCTGAAAACTCTTGATGTCTAAATGGAAACAATGACTTGTGTTGAGATGCTTGATAGGCTTTATAGCTTTAGTGGATTTGAAATTTCAATTTAAATCACCCACTTTTCTAATGTTCACTTTTCCTTTGGCACTGATGCTCTTTTAATTTTCTGACCTTTTGGCATTGCAGGTTGATCCACCATGGAGTTTGGCTTTCTTTGCTTTCACTTAGGCCAGATGATTACATGATTACATTTGACAGCTTGGGATTAAATTTATTACATATAAAAACATAAAATTACATTTGGAAAAAAAAAAATTACATATTTGAATTTTATATCAAAATGATATTTTGATATAAAAATCGTTAAACTAAAAAAAAAAACCCTTGAAAGTACAACAATTACATTATGATGATTTTAATTAGTCCCTCTCATATATGTGTTGACCTCTTCTGAATGAAGGAGTGATATTAAGAAATGCAAAACCCTAATGACCTAATGGGACTACTTTTTTGACTTGTCATTTTGAATGAGATTTCGACTTTAAATACTTCCAAGTGAACAGAGCATTTCCATAGATGTTGTTATGCTTAGGGAGACATGAGAATGAGTCAAGAAATATGATCTTCTGAGGGAGAATGAAGCTTATTTGACAAGGAAAACCACCAGTGGAACAATTTTATGTCATGACCTAATGGAATAATGAAAAATTTATTCAGAATGGGACACCTAAGATGCACAAACAAATGTGTTTTGATCCCTGGTGTAAGTATGCAAATGTATTTACACTAACAAGGTCAAACTCAAGGATTTGAGTTATCCATCTTCCTCTTCTTCCATCAGTGTTTGGTTGTGTAAGATCAATTTTTATAGCATTGTTAGGTACATAAGCAATAATAGTAGAATGGAGGACGTACATTCTGAAAGATTTCAGGGCTTGAACTAAGGCATAGGCTTGTTTTTCAATGATATCATACTTGAGTTCTACATCTCTCATGACCTTGCAAAAAATGCTATGGGTTGATCACGATAATCTTCATTTTTCTGCAAAAGGACAACAACAAGGGTGGTTTTAGAAGCAAAGGAGAATATACTGAAAGGTTCAGAGTAGTTTGGACTGGCTAAGGTATGAGCTTCAGAAATGGCCTTCTTTATTTGATCAAATGCATATCTTGCAGGAATGGTCCATTTGACTTCATGATTCTTTTTGAGCATATCTGTAATGTCTTTAAATATTTCAGCATAGTTAGCTATAAATCTTCTCAAAAAGTTAATCTTCCCTAAAAAGGCTTGTATCTCTTTCTTATTTCTAGGTAATGATAATGATTGAATAACAGAGACCCTTTTGGGATCTATTACTACTCCATCCGTTGAAATGATATGGCCTAGTAATTTTCCTTCTTTGATGGCAAATAAAGACTTCGTAGGATTGAGAGATATTCCAAACTTTTTGCACCTGTCAAAAACCTTCATCAAGTGTTTTAAATGTTTCTGATTTGATTAAGAAACAAAGGCTAAGTCCATAGCTCTTTGGAATGTTGCTCCTGCATTTAATAGGCGAAAAGGCATCCTGGCATACATAAATGTTCCCTAGGGTGTAGTAAAGGCCGTCTTCTCTCTGTCTTGTGAATTCACCAATATCTGATTATAACCAAAGAAGCCATCAAGCATCGAGAGTCTATTAGCACCTGCCACCCTTTGGAGTAACTGATCCATCTTTGGAGGTGGATAGTTATCTTTCAGAGATGATCTATAAAGGTTTCTAATATCCACACAGAGTCTAATTTCACCATTCTTTTTTCTGATAGGAACTAAATTGGCTACCCAATTAGAGTATCTTAAAGGAAAAAATATCTGAGCATCTAAAAGTTTTTTAAGTTCTTTTTCTATGGTGGGAAGCATAACTAGATTCATTCTTCTTAATTTTTGTTGATAGGGTTTTGCTTCTAGTTTTAATGGAATTTGATGCTCAATTAAAGATGTGTCATAAGTTTTTAAATCAGCATAAGACGAAGCAAAAACATCTTTGTAATTCTTAAGAAGTTTGATATATTTAGATTTAATTTCAGGAGTTAAAGATGCAGAAAGTTTAATATTTTTAATCTCTTTATCAGTGCCAATATTAGTTTCTTCAATGTAATCTTCTGGTGAAACAGAGAATGGATTTTTAGGAACATCATTTTGATCAAATGGTTTTTCTAAAAGAACAAGTTCTTTGGGGATAAAATTATTTGATAGTTGTATAATATCATGATCAGCTACCTTTGAATTTAGGTCTAAATTTTCCTTGTCTTTAGCAGCTTCATTTATGTCCGAGTTATCTTCTTCAATTTGTAATACAGAGAATTCATCAATAACTTGAAGAAAGGATTTCAGTTGTTCATCATCTTCAAATATTTGCCAATGCTTTAGATTATATAGATTTGATGGCCTATATTTGACTTGAATTTGGTATTGTATCTGAAATTGATCTGGAATCTTAAAAGAACTAGCAGAAACAACTAATGAATCTGCATGAATGTTTTCATCTCTAGGAATAAAACAAATATTGAAAGCATTAAAGGAGTTTTCAATGGTGTCCCAAAATTCATTTTTTGTAAGACCTGAGCCTAGGATGCTTTGTTTGACAAAGATTCCTAACCTGTCTTACTATGAGTTCTGAATCAGTAAAGACACTCAAATTTTGGACCTTTAAACTTTTAGCAAGTTTTAATCCTAGAATAAAAGCTTCATATTCAGCAACGTTATTTGTGACCTCAAAATCTAACTCGCATGATTGAGTGATATTTTCTTTATTAGGTGAAATTAAAACAACTCCTACTCCAGCTCCATCTTTGGTGCAAGATCCATCAAAGAAAAGTTTCCAAATATCAGTTTGAATAGATTTAGGAGCTTCAACTACATCCTCAATTTTGAGTTGAGAATTTTGTGAAATATCTGATGATAGTTGAAAACAACTAAAGTCCTGGTCAACTGCATAAATGGGATGGTTTCTAGCTTGATCTGCTTTGCAAACAGTGCTTAAGAATCTGACTTCCCTATATAATCTAAGGCTTTCTCCACCAAATACAGGAATAGTGGCCAAAGACATATCCATTTGAAGACTCCCTCCTAATTTGGCACAACATTATCTTGATAAAAGCATTCCAAATTTAGGGGGAATATCAGTGGCAACTATGTCTAATACAACACTTTTGACTAGTATTTGATGTAAAGTGACCACTAGGTCTTTTATAAGTCCTAAACATTGCACCCTTTTAGAGTCAAAGGTATATAAGTCGTGATAGGTTCGAGTGATATCCAAATTAAGTTGTTCCATAATGACCTTAGGCATTAGGTTGTGTGAAGCTCCAGATTCCAACATACAATTGTATAGCAAGGAGTCATGCACTTTCGAAGTCACATAAAAAGGTGGTATGGATTCATCAATCAAATCAGAACTAGGACCAAAGGCTATGGTGGGTCTTTCATTTTGCAGACTAATAATATCCCCTTCAGCATCCACACTAGAGTTTTGGATCCATTTTGCAACTTGACTCTTATATCCAGGGTTTTTAGAAAGTACTGAAAGTGGAATAGGAATTTTAACTCTTTCTAACTCTTTTTCCACATTAAAAGTAGTTAATATAGTTTTATCAATTTGAGTAGAATCACTTGACTGATTTAGAGGTCGAATAGAAGTAGTTTGAGTTTCAGTAGCTTTTACTTGAGGCTCAATTATTACAGGGTTCTTAGGAGGTCTACCAGGACCAACTCTAGGTCTCAAGTCATACCTTCTATTGAGTTTTGCAATCAAGAACTCTAAAAAGGCTTGATATTTAGAAACCTGAGAAGTATCTTGGTCTTCTTGAGGGATTTGACTTTGAGGAACAGGAACATTGGCAGTCTGAAGAGATGTATGATCTATGTTATTAATATCTTCAGTGATAGATAAAGTATTATCACCGGGTTGTTGATCATCAATCAACAATGGTGTGGGTACTTGTTGATCATCATGTGGTCTGTGAAGAATTTTTAATGGAGGAGACTTTTTATATTGACCTTGGACCTGTGTTTGGGGTCTAGAAACAGTTTGTTGGACTGTTCTAGGTTGAGTTTCAATCTTTGAAATCCTATTTGATAGGTTTCTAAGAAGTGATGTGATTTCATCTATTTTTGCATCTTCATTTTTAGATTTAGAGGAAGAAGAAGATTCCTGATTTGATTTTAATTTCTTCTGGGCTTTTTTGGCTTTAGCTTTTAGCTTAGTTGATGCAGACCTATTTGCTTCTATCTCTATAGCATTTGTTTGCATGTCCTCTAAGGTTCGAGATGTTCTCTCTCTTAACATAACAACAAAGTCATCCTCAAAGGCTTTTGAAAATCTAACCTCAGCTGCTGCTAGAGGAGGTTTACAATCAAGAGGCATCTTATGATAAAGCTTATTAAATCTTTTGATGAAATCAACAACCAGTTCTCCATAATTTCTTTTGAGTTCTTCAAATTCAGTTAAGAAATACACAGGGTCCTTTTTCACTCCCCATTGATTTTTAAAGATATTAGTTAATTCTTGCCAGGATCTAATGGAATTCGCTGGTAATTTCCTAAACCAAATCCTGACATTTCTATCTAAGGATTGCACAAACAATCTCATATAAACATTTTCATGTTCTATGTTCATGTTATCAGCAAAATCTAGAAATGCTGCCAGATGGTCTTCAGCTGATAAACCAGTTTCTCCATTAAATCTAGGGTGATGTTTTAGATATCTAGGAGGAAAATCATTGAGGAGAGCAGGAAGTAAGAGGGGAGCATATCTTGCTTGTACAATTGGGTCTAAAACCGGCCATACTTGAAGATGTAGAAGTAGAGGAGTGAGTAGTAGTAATTGAGGAAGAAGATGTAGAATTTGTAGGTGAAGATGGAGAGGAAGGAGGTGAGGAATGAGGTGGGGAACGAGGAGGAGAATGAAATGGGATGGAAGACCTTCTTCGGGACCTTAAAGGAGTTCGAATGACCAACTTTTGAACCTCTTCTTCTCCTTGTCTATGTTCAAATAAAGGATTAGAATAAAGAGAAAAGAGATCTTCTGGTTGGTGTGAAGTAGGTGTAGAATATGTAATAGGGGAAATGAAATCAATAGGTTTGAATCCAAGTAAGTTCAAATCCAAATCCTGTTCTGATATAGGAGATTCAGAAGGTTCCTTAGGTAATTTATAGGACTCTAAAGAATAAACTAACAACGTTGATTGAAAATCCACTCCTTTAGATACTAACTCATGCACTCTCAGAGGTATGTCTTCTGATTCTAAAGGAATAGGTCCAGATTTGAAAGGATCAGGAATTATATTGATTTCCCGTTGAAGGGTAGAAAAAGGGTTTTGATGCCTTCTTATGGAAGAAGCTTGTCTTACCAGTCTCTCTGGGTTTGATAAAGGTAGGACAATTTCAGAGTCCGATCGAGATCTGGTATGCTTTGAAGGAGCCAGTTTGGTCATAGTGAAGTCGTTGGGTGAGAAATTTTGACCTAACTAAGCCTTTAGTTACCTTTAAAGGAATAAGGTTTTATTGTTGTCCCAGGGGAAACAAATCAAATTCGTTCCCCAAGAACGACGCCAAATTGATGTTGTCCTTTGAGATAATTGGGGTCAATAATTATGCCAAAGCATCTATAATGTTTTATTGTGCTTTGAAATTTTGGATGACCAATGTATAAGATAACTTTTGCAAACAGTTATTGATTAAATATTTCAGCTAATATTTGAAAATATGAGTAAGCGCTGCTTGTTTGTCTCACACGGTGATTAAGATTTTGTAAATGGTTAAGTAGACTTATGTAAGAAGATATGATTATCAAATATTCAGATTGAATTCTTTAATTAATCATAAGCTTGAAAACCTTTAAACAATGTCTAAAAGTACAACAAAATACATTTAACATTATCAAGATGCTAACAATTTATAAATGAAAGGGACTTACATCAACAAATTGTTTAGTAAATCATTCTTTATATTGATAATAACTTCAGGAGGAATTATAAGTTAACTGAAACATAGTTAATCTCACCTGGTTATCTTGATAACAATTAAACATATGAAGAGACAAATGTAATAAAAATTGGAAAAACTCACAGAGGGAACAAAGCTGTATGAGAAATTCAGAATCCTTCTATTATTGATGATCGAAAAACTTGTACAATTCTGCTTACAAAAATTCGCTTATCCAAGGGTGCAACCTTTAATAACTCAAAATGAGAGTTATTTATACTAATTTCTAAAACTCATAAATATATTAATTGATTTCAATAATAGAATAGAGAAAAATAGAAGAAGGAAACAGATAGATGAAGTGTCTCTGTTTTCATGGAAGTTGTTGATGACTTGGCCCCTTTTGATGGAAGCTGTCGATGACTGGACCTTTGAAAATTTTCTGTGCTAGCATGCTGTAAAAATCATACTTTTACTCAATGGCTTTACAAAATTTATCCCATTGGTCTTGACTTGGGATTTCTACACTCATCATCTTTCTGAAGATTTCATCTACCTTTGTATATTTGAATGAATAAATGTTTGATTTGATGTTGAATGATCAAATCAAACTGCAAAGCTTTTAGAAATGCTTTCCCTGTAACCTGTCCTTTTATACCTGCAAATTTTGACTTATCTATTGCAATAGTATAACATTTTTACAGTAATCTTCTAATTTAATCAACTTATCATCTAATCCTACCAATCCTGGGAGTCCTTTATGATTCAAGGCATTAAACTTTGTATGAAACCTTTGAACAACATTATTCAAAGCTTCACATTTTGTTTGTAGTTGGTTGATTAAATTTCTCTTCTGTAAAACTTTCTTGATCTCCAAATTGTTGCAGTTCTAACTTCTGTCCAATATGTTGGTTTCTTCCAACTCTTCTCTGTTCTTTGAATTCAAAACCTTGATCATGTCAGTGGCTTCACTTGGCTTTTTCTTGAGATGTTCTTTCTGCTCTTCTATGGCTGCTTTGCACTTGGTGATAAGCTCTCGCTGTTAAAAAATAATCTGTATGGAATCTGGATGGCCATACCTCTGTCATAGACTTGCTGATATCTTCCCAAATGTTCTGCTTGGCTTCAGCCAATGTTCCTGCCATTAAAGATTCACTTTCTAGTTCCTTTACCTTAAGTCCCAACTTGTGAGACTTTTGCATTTCCTCCATGTATAAGGTATCATTTTTAATCTTCTGTGATTCAAGAATTTGAAACCTCTGTTGTAACTTCTCATGTGTCTACTTTTGAATAGCCAAATCCTGTTCCAATTTTGCTGCATTAGTTGTTGTCAAGGACGCTGAAAGCTCTGTACCTGCAGAAGATGTTTTAGCTACTGTATTAGGAGCAGTAGCCACTTGAGTTTCTGATATCTCTTTCAGTAATTCTTCATTCTGTTCTTCCATATTTCTGATTTGAATATTTTGATCAATGATCAATTTGAGCATCTCCTCTTTGTTGTATTCATTCTTTGCAATCTGCTTTGTCCGTGGATCTTCAGTTGAGGGTAATTTGAGTTGTTTGCATAGAGTAGAGATATTTGCATTATTCTTTTTGATAATTTCCTCAACTGCCTTGCAGTCTTTTGGATCATACCCAACTTTTACTACAAGGTCCTCCAAAGACTTCAATCTGTTGTCTTTGGCCAACGAAGACAATTTTTCAATCTTAAGCTGAGATTGAACATTTGATAATGCAGTGTTCAGTTTGGAGAGTGACATGGCTGTTGTTGACATTGTTGAAAATAATATCTCGCCAGACTGTCTGTGCATGTCCATCTGATCAATTGGATGGATTTGACTTGCATCAAAAGAGAACACAGTCTTTTTGTACTCAGCATGAGTCTTTGTAAAAGGAATTGTTGCCTGCAAAAAGGACATTTGTGTCCTTCCTTTATCATTGTCAAAGGCAGTGAGAAGCCTGTGCTGGGAAGTTGATGTTTGCTTCCAGAACTGACTATAGACATCCGATTTTAATGCCTCATTCTTATGCTTGATGTCTAAGAATCTGGAGAAAATGTTTTGTTCTTCAGAAGAACTGGCATCTGAATGTTGGATAATCTCCAGAGGTTCTCTAGCAGGTGATGATGATGGAGGAGTCATAGGAACACTTGTCGATCTAGAAACTTCAGTCTCTCCCAAATCCATAATCTCTGGTTGTTCTTCCTCTGAAAGTAAGGTGGAACCAAGCTTTGGATTTTTGTGCTACAAGATAAATTCCTTCATAATTTCTTTGGCATGTGGAGGCTCTTCTCTGACTCTTTTCTGCTGCTTACTGTCAGGAATTGGGGTCTGCACATAATTAGAAGTTGAAATAACTTGTTCATCTGCCACCTGAAGAGTGCCTTCAATCCATTCATCTTGATTCATATGTTTCTCTATTTCTGCTCTGGAGGTATGAGTATAGGAAGTTGTCTCGAGTTCGACTCTTAGAGCAGAAATAATGCCATGGGGGTCATAAGACCAAGTGAAACTTGGTTGGAAACCATTTTCTTTAACATTGCATCTGCTTCAGCACCAACTGATCTGGTATTGCAGATGAAGGATCTAATGCTTGCCTTGAGCTTAAACTGAGCTTTCCTCTTTCCCGAGACAAAATGGAGATCATCCATGTTTATCATTTGTCTGATATATTCTAAAGAAAAGAGTCTCATAGGGAGATATCTTGGAAGCTTATATGGTGGGAGTTCACAGCCATATACTCTAATTTCTGTGTAGTTTTGGTATAGATACCAATCACCAGTTTTGGCCTGTTCACTCAGGTGCAAGATCCTTTTGATATCTTCCCCAATTCTGGGTTCTGATTGACAAGTAAGTAGCTGCCTCACTGGGTGTATGATGGAGTCTATGAACTCTGCAAAAGTAATTGTTGTTGATGTAGCCCTGACCAACTCTGTCCAGTGAATCACTGATTGATTCACTCCTTGTGCATCCTATTTAATGAAGTCGATAGGCAGCATCTGTGCCTGTTGAAAAAGAAACATGTGAATAATTACAGAAGTGTAATTAAACACACCTTGTGTTGTAAAATTCATTAATTGCTCATGTGTATTTTCAGCCAAGAATTGGCTATAATTATACATGAACAATGGTGATTTGTCTTTACTAAAGTTGGATAAAAATCCCATGATGGGTTCATGAACTGTTTGGTCATTTGGGCATCCTAACAGGTATGAAAGAAGTGAGATGCAGTGTCTAGAGGCTTCGGGAGAGATTGAGGATGAGTATGGTTGATTTTTCTTGGGCAATTTTGCATCCTCAGGTAGGAATATCTCAAATATCTGGGCTCTCTAAGGGAATATTAGCTTGTGGTAAAGATCCATAAGAGCAGTTGGTGAAAAATAGGATAGGGAATCGAATGAAGGAATGAGGAGCATTTGGTTTATGGTCTCTGGGGATATGGTGATCAGAATGTTTCCATTCCGAGCCACCACCGATCTTTTTATGGAATCATATTGTTTTTGGCACCAGGAAATTAAATCAGGGAAAGGGTGGGTCTGTGGAAAGGCAAATAGGGGCAGCATAGATTCCCAAAACCTGATAGAGTCCTGGTTATCTATGTGCTTTTGTTTTAGCCATAGATATAGCTCATGGAAATTGAATTCGTAGTGAGCATAGGAGACTTTAAAGAAATCATCTACGAGGGGTATGAGATTGAGAACTGTGGTGTTGGAACAGGAATTTCTTCTGCAACCGGGTCAGTGACATGCACTTCTTCAATCATTTGTTTCTTTTCTTTGACTTTAGGGGTCACCTAATTTTTAGTCTTGGCTTTGGGGGCCATGTTAATAGGGATATCGACTAGGAGAAGGCATTTGAGGATCGGGTGGTTACATAAATGGTGATAGTGATCGCAGGGTGAATAGCTGGTGATTTGGAAGTGAATAAAGAGATGGCAAGTCGAGACAAATAGATGAGAAAGTAAAGTGGTATAAGTGAGTCCACAGATTATTTTATAGGTGGATATCTAGGTTTAACGACTTGGAAGGTGACCATAGGTGTTTAATGGCTCAGGAGCAGGTTTAATGACCAACGATGCATCAAACAGCTAAGGGACGATCGTGTGAACGTAGTACAATGGTTATGGAGCGGAGGTATTTAAGGGTAACGATTTGGTGATATGGCGGGATGACATTGGATGGATGGACAACGGTTATGGCGCAGAGGGAGGATTCGTTGGCTCGAGGCGCGGGAGGAAATGATCATTGGAAATAAAACCTCTAGTGGATTTTTTTTTTTTTTTTTTTGGGGGGGGGGGGGGGTACCTCTCGGTTTGCGGTTTTGGGTGGAAGTGGTGTGAAGTGCTGTGGTGTTGCCACGTTGCAAAATGTGGCGGCCAATAAAACCACACTTCGCACCCCCCCCCCCCTCCCCCTCGCATTAACGAGAAACGGTTGCGGGGGTCGCGAATTGATTTTCCACCGTAGATCTTGATTGGTTAAATGTTAATTTTTGACAACTAGGTCCAAACTCCATGTTGTGATGCTCAGATGAAGATGCCAATATTTTTATTGGATTCCTCTTTCGAAGAGGTTCAAGATCGATTTAAAGATCATCTTGATTCAATGAGCAGAACATTTATTTTGAATTATTTCCACTTATGAGCAAGGTCGGGCAGAATTGAAATGTAGGTTTGAAGCTCCAGCAGATGTGTCACACACCCTCACTGATGGATATATATAGGTCAACGTTGGATGTCATTTCATCCATCACTCATCACACATTCTCTCTCATCTTCTGATTGGTTCGATCACCTTGGAGGCTCTTCTTCTCTCACACGTGGGAAATCGCAGCAAAGGAAATTTCTGTTTTTGACCTAGGGTTTCAGCGCAGATTTGACCAGCGTTGACTTTGGTCAATGCATGGTCAAACTGACCCTAATCTCTCCCAAAATTTCAATTTCTGTAGTTTGCATTTATTGGCACAGAAATTGAGGATGGACATTAACTTTGACCGGTCTGCGTTGACTTTTGCTGCTGCTGTTTTTGTGTTGACTGGGACAACGTTGACTTTCGTCAACTTTGGGTTGACTGATATAGAGCTGTCCGAGAGGGTTGTGTGACACATTCTGGTTGGCTGACCGTATTGAGACTTTGCTGGTTGAAGCATCCTGTTGACCGCCGTAACCCACCACAATTCATATATTTTGCTGATCAAGTTAAGTGTATTTTTGGCTTGTGTTCTGTCGACCTATTGGTATGTTCTATCTGCATTTTACTTTCTTGTTTATGTGATTGCTGTTTGATATTGGGGATAAAAGTAAAGTTGCATCAAGCATAGAACATCTACGAAAATTTATATGGTGTCAGCGCTGAGGTGAAGACAAAGCCCAAGTTTGTAGCAATCACTGAAGAAGAGCATGGGTACCTCAAACTATAATGGCTTCAAAGCTGATGACAAATTGACTGGGAAGGAAGACTTCCATGCCTAGAAGATGAGTTTGGATCTTATGTTGGAAGACCAAGATGTCATGGACTATGTGCAGGGTAAAATCCAAGAGTCTTCATCCTCTGCACCTGTTGCCACCAAGTCAAAATATAAGAAGGGGGAAATCAAAGCAAAACTGATGATCCGGGATTCAATTCATAAAAGTCTGGTAGCCTACATCTCTGCGCTGGGCACATCCAAGGAGATGTATGATAAGTTGATCAACATGTTCAAGGCCAACAATGCAAATCAAGTCCTTTTTTTCAAGAACCAATTGAAGTATCTGAAGAAAGGCAGGGATGGATCCGTCCAATCATATTTTCTGAAGTTGATCGAAATCAGAAATAATCTTTTGGCCATTGGGGAGACAATAGCTGATCGAGAAATGGTTCTCATCGCACTTGGAGATCTCTCCTTTGAATGGCATGTATTCAATACTACCATTCTCAATAATAATGTGATACCTGATTTTGACGAAGTATTATCGAGATGCGTACAAGAGGAAAAAAGGATGTAGGAATATGAAAATGAAGGAAATGCTGCCTTCACTGCTCGTGCTAAGAAGAAGAACAATGGTGGTCTGAGGAACAAAGGAAGAGCAGGGGCCCAACGAGAGAAAGGAAAATGTTACACATGTCACAAGTCCGACCACTATGCTAGAGAATGCCCTTTCAAGAAGGATTCTCCTGATGATGATGACAACAACAACAACTGGAGGAATGGCAATCAAAGGAACCACAGGTTCAATGGGAAGAGGAAGGCTCCCTCTGGTGGAAATGGGCAACCTTTCAAAAGGTCGAGAAATTCCAGGTATGAGGAATCTAATGTTGTTGATGATAAAAGGAAAGAATTCATTCTTGTATCTGCCCTCTCTGCTGCATCTCCACTCGACACTATGGATGTCTTGTTGATAGATAGTGGTGCCTCAAGGCACATCACTGGGTTTAAGGAAACACTTTCTGATATGGTTGAGAAGGATGTTAATCTGAAAATTATCTTTGGAGATAATGCCACATATCCCGTGAAAGGGACAGGGACTGTGACTTTCCACTTATCTCAAGGTTAAGTCCTCCGCTTGCAAGATGTACTATATGTACCTGATTTGAAGAAGAACCTTGTGTCTATTTCGGCCATGGAAGACAAAGGTTTCAATGTGGCATTCTTTGATGGGAAGGTGTGCATTTGGAAGAAGAGCTTCAAGGAAGTTATTATGATTGGGTTTAGAGTTGATACACTCTACCAGGTTGGAGGAAGTTCACTGGAAGCGATGATATGTTATACTATCCGACAGACTGAACTATGGCACCAGAGGTTTGGACACCTTCATTATAAAGTCCTTCCTGAAGCAAGGAAGGTGGTGACGGGAATGCCCAAGTTCAAAAATGATCATGATGGTGTATGTCAGGGCTGTGCTGAAGGAAAGCATACAAGGGGACCTTTTCCCTCAAGTGTCACAAAGAAATATGATGTTTTGCAATTGATACATTCTGATTTGTCCGGTATGCTGGCCGTGACATCCTTGGGAGGATGTTCTTATTATATGACGTTCATAGATGATTTCTCTCGCAAAACCTGGATATACTTTTTGAAGAAGAAGGATGAGGCTTTCATGTGGTTCCATACCTTCAAAGCCTTGGTGGAAAATCTTACAGGGAAGAAGATCAATATTTTGAGGACAGATAATAGCATTGAATATGAGACGAACGAGTTCAATAACTTTTGCAGAGAAGCTGGCATCAAGAGGGAGACCACAACCGTATATACTCCTGAGCAAAATGGCGTTGCTGAAAGAAAGAACAAGGCCATTGTGGACGTTGCCCATGCCATGCTACGTGACTAAGGTCTTCCGAAGTTTCTGTGGGGAGAAGTTGCAAACACTGCTGTGTACATACAAAACTGATGCCCGCATTCCGCTCTAGACTCCAAAACTCTTGAAGAGGTTTTCTCTGGTAAGAAACCCGACGTCTCACATTTTAGAGTTTTTGGTTGTCCCATTTATTTTCATGTGTCGAAAGAGAAGAGGAGCAAGTTGGATGTTTCTAGGAAGAAGGGAATGTTTGTGGGCTACAACCAAACTTCAAAGGCCTACAGAGTCTATGTGTCTGGTCAAAGGGAAGTGGAGATATGCCACGATGTCACCTTTGATGAAGATGCTTCCCTCAAGAAAGTAATCAATCTTCCAAACTCCGAGGAAGATCATGAAGTAAGGGCTGAAAATCAAGAAGAACCGAAGGATGAGACAATGCCCGATGTTGAAGGACCGATGTACCCTATTTCTCCATCTCCTTCAATGAAGAGAAGACCATCATGGCTCAGGGACACTCTCTAGGATGCCAAGAATCATATGGCCCTAAGGGGGACATTCCGTGAAAGCAAGAAGCCGAGTAGATACCAAGGGTATCTAGCAGCCATGAGTACAATCGTACAATCTGAGCCTGGATATTTTGAGGAAGCCGTAAAGCATCAAGTCTGGAAGGATGTTATGCACGAAGAATATGAGTCGATTATGAAGAATGATGTCTAGGATGTGGTTCCGAGACCGGAGGACAAAGTAGTTGTCACCTCGAAATGGCTCTATAAGATCAAGCATGGATCTGATGGTAGTGCTGAAAAGTTCAAGGGAAGATTCGTTGCCCTTGGCTTCTCTCAAAAGGAAGGCGTAGACTATGATGACATATTTGCACCTGTGGCTCGATATACCACCATCCGATCTATCATAGCCCTTGCTACAGTAGGAATTTATAGGGTAAGTTCCGTAGATCAAGAACCAAAGGTCACCACTCACAAACAGATCACAAATCAGGACACTAGTATAATCATGCGGTTAAAACCCTCAACGAGGGAAACAGTCCACGACCTGAGCCAACGTGGCCCCTTCAGGCAATTTATTAATATAAAAAGAAAAGTTACATATGTTTCTCTCATAAATGGTTACCGGACAAATGACCCTCCATGCTCTTTAAATAGAGATCATGGACCAATCGGGTATTAAGCCACGGATCAAGTGTCGTTAATACTGAGGAGACAGTGAATCGTCGGATCACTACAAATCGTGACCATCGGATCATAAGTTACAAATGTACATAGTAAAGAAACACACTTTACCTAACTCTACACTAGACTAAGTTATTCTTAACTATTTCCTATGTGTCGGAATATCCTAACATCCCCCCTCAAGAACAACTTGGGATAGGATTGAAAGATTTACAAAGGTGACACAAAAGGAGCCTATTTCCTATGTGTCGAAATATCCTAACATCCCCCCTTAAGAACAAATTGGGATAGGATTGAAGGATTTACAAAAGTGACACAATAGGAGAAGGAAGGAGGCATTAGAGCCTAGGCCCCCTTAATGACAACTTTCCTGAACTCCAAGCATTGATCGAAGTTTGGTAAACTTTGCTTCTGTGAGAGCCTTCGTAAAGATATCAGCTACTTGATCATTGATTGGACAGTACTGCACTTCAAGAAGACGATCATGAATGAGCTTTCTGATGAAGTGTATGTGGAGTTCAATGTGTTTCATACGCTGATGCTGAAGTAGATCTTTACATAGCTGAATGGCACTCTGATTATCACACCAAAGTGTAGTTGGATGCTGCTAATGAAGAACAAATTCAGACAGAATCTGACGAAGCCACATGGCTTCCTTGTTGGCTTCAACTGCACCACGATACTCTGCTTCTGCTGAAGAAAGAGAGATTGCACTTTGTTTCTTACAAGACCAAGTAATAAGTCCTGAACCAAGAGTGAATACATATCCTGTAGTAGACTTTCAATCATCAGGGTCACCAGTCCAATCAGAATCAGTGAAGCCAATCAACAATGCAGATGCTTCTGCACTGTAATGAATCCCGAACTGAGCTATACCTCGAATATATCGAAGTATTCTTTTAGCTGCTTTCCAGTGACTTTCATGAGGTTGGTGCATAAACCGAGTGACAAGACCAACGACAAAGGAAAGGTCAGGATGGGTATGGGTTAGATACAGAAGTTTACCAACAAGTTGATGATATAAGGTAGCATCAACTTCAGGGGTAGTACAAGTGACTGAAAGCTTGAATCCAGAATGAAAGGGAGAAGGGGCTGGCTTACAGTCTTCCATGTGAAAGTGGTGTAGAAGATCACAAGCATTCTTGGACTGAGAGAGGGTAATGCCTTCCTTGGATTGCAAGACTTGAAGACCAAGGAAATAATGCAACTGTCCTAAGTCTGTCATTTCAAACTTCTTTTTGAGGCTAGACTTCACATGGTTTATATGGTTTGGATCACTACCAATAAGGATAAGATCATCAACATAAAGAACAAGGATGGTGAAGGACTTTCCCACTTTCTTGGTGTAGACAGTGTTGTCAGAATGAAACCTAGAGAAGCCATTATCTAACAGAAATCTATCCATTTTGGCATACCAAGCCCGAGGAGCTTGTTTGAGACCATAGAGAGACTTCCTAAGGCGACAAACAATGCTGGAGTCTTTTTGGACAAAGCCAGGGGGTTGTTCCATGTAGATTTCTTCATGCAAATCTGCATGTAAGAAGGCAGATTTAACATCCATCTGATGGACTTCCCATTTAAAGGAAGCAGCAAGGGAAAGAACAAGGCAGATAGAATTCATTTTGGCAACAGGGGAGAAGGTTTCAGTATAGTCAATGCCTTCAATTTGTGAAAATCCTTTAGCGACAAGACGAGCTTTATGTCTATCTAGTTTTCCATCTGGTCCAAACTTTGTTTTGTAAACCCATCTGCATCTAACAATTTTTCTTCCTTTTGGAAGAGGAACAAGATCCCAAGTATCATTCGCCAATAAGGAACGATATTCTTCATTCATAGCTTCATCCCAAGCTGGATGACCAGAGGGTTCTTCAAAGGTTTATGGATCAGGATTTTGTGGAACTTGAGCTAATAAGGAAGAAGCTGTTTCGACTGAGAGCATTAATATGTCTTCGATCGACGGGGACTACTGCCAAGAAAACACTGTACATCTGAGTAGGCGGATCCATCTTAGGCGGTGGGTAATTACTGGCTAAAGGGTGGAGGAGGATTTTCATCCTCATTGTCATCATCTGAACTAGAAGGAATTCTATAAAAAATAAAAGAGATAGAGAGTGGTGGCACATATGTCGAATCAGGCTCGCAGGCCAAAGATGGCACACTTGCCGAACTAGGCTCGCAGGGCGATATATTTTCATCAAATTTTACATCTCTTCTAATGATATATTTTTGCATTTTGATTGAAGAAGTCTATATCCTTTGAAATCTTCAAAATATCCGATAAAAATGCACTTTTCACTCTTTGGTTCTAAGGCTTTATGTTTCGCATCTGGAATATGGACCCAAGCATCACTCCCAAAAACATGAAAGTGACTTACATGGTAAAGTTTGGCTCTAGCTTTTAGATTATGTTCTTTAGTTCTGTAGTAGAGTCGTTACTATGTAATTTGCACAGTTAATGGCTTTTGCCCAAAACTTGAGACCAAGTCCTTTAGATTGAAGCATACAATTAGCCATTTCTTTCAAGGTGCGATTCTTCCGTTAAGCTACACCATTTTGTTGTGGAGTATATGGAACAGTATGTTGCAATTGAATGCCATGCTCATTGCAGAAGTTGATAAATTTGTTGTTAACGTATTCTCCTCCATTGTCTGATCTTAATTTAAGAATTTGATGTCCAGATTATTTCTCAACAAAGGCCTTAAAGGCCAAGAACATGTTAAAAACTTCACTCTTGAGTTTTAAGAAGTATACCCAAGTGCGTCTGGAAAAATCATCAATGAAAGTTAAGAAGTACTTGCAACCAGAGAAAGAAACAACGGGAAGTGGACCACATAAATCACTGTGCACAAGCTGCAAAGGGGTTGAAGCGTGCTGAGAGGCACGTTTGTCAAAACTATCCCGATGATGTTTTTCGAGTACACATCCGGAGCAAACACCATCTCGGCAAGATACCATAGGAAGAACCATCACCATATTTTCCTTACATAGAGTTTGAAGAGAGCGATAGTTTAAGTGACCAAAACGCTTATGCCAAAGTTTGCTCACTTCATCATTATGAGCAACAAAAACGGAGGGAAGACATGACGACCCAAAGTTGTCAAACTTATACAACCTTGTGGAATCATCAGCAATGCCAGTAGCTAAAATATGTTTAGGATCTTTGAGGTCCTTGATTACAACATCATGAGGTGAGAATTCTACTATTTTCCCTTCACCTAAACGAGTTATCTGATAAACAGAGAGAAGGTTGCATGACAAGGTAGGAACACATAGTACCTCATTAAATTGACCATTATCGAGATGAATGGTTCCAGATCCTTCAACACTGAGAGATCTATCATCACCAACATAAATATGTTTGGTGTTACAATCATTTAAAGAAGAAAACATGGCTTTATTTTTGGCCATGTGATAAGAAGCTCTAGAATCAATGAGCCACTCATGAGAATGAGAAGAGGAAGATACATTTAATGCATAACCAGATCTTGATGCTTGACAACCACAAGCAGAAAGTGCCATTCTTGAAGATGAAGGTGAAGAGTGCTCCAAATTGATGTTGTGCTTCTTCATTGCTGCTTCTAAGGCTTCCATCTTCTTAAAACATTTGGACTCTATATGGCCATCACGATTGCAAAAGTTGCAATGTCTATCTGTCTTCTTTCCTTTTTTTTTATATGCCTTATCATTTTGGTGAGTTGCTTTTTCAGTTTGTGGCTGAAATTGCTTAGGACCCTTGTTTGGTTTCGGACCATACTTTTTAGGATACTGCTTCTTGGGATTCTTTTGATATGATTGATGTTGGGCTGCTAAGGCTTTCTTAGAAGCGTTTCCAGAAGTGATAAGACCAAGGTGTAAGAGTTTTTCTTGTTCTCTTATCAAAGAATCACAAAAGGAATCAAAAGAGGGATTCTTGTAGGTGGTTCCTGAAGAAATGATGGCTTCTCTAGTGGAATGGAAGGCAGAAACAAATACAGAGTAAGCAGGGCCAAGCTTAGCAAGAATGCAATAGATGAGGCTACTATCTTCCTTTTTGACCTTACAACCTTCTAAAAGAAGTCGAAGGGTCTTGAATTTGGACAAAAAGTCTTCAATAGAGGAGAAATTATTAGGGTCCAAAGTAAGCAACTCATTTTCAAGCTGGTGAGCCCTAATTTGATTTTGAATACCAAAGACAGTATTTAGCTTATCCAGGGCTTCATGAAGGGTGTCAATGTCAAGGATATGAAATCGAAGATCTTGAGCAATGGACATTCCTATCAACCCTCGTGCTTGATCTTGTTTATTTTCCCATTTAGTGACTTTATCATCATCAGAAGGTTTAGTTTCTACCCCTGTGGCTATTTTGTAAAGCCCTTTACTTCTAAGTATATCTACCATGTGAGGTAGCCATTGGAAATAATTGGTGCTGTTAAGAATAATCGGGCATGCACTTTCCATTTTTAAAAAAAACTGAAGCTGAGAAAAGCTGAAACTAACTGCTCCAATGGAAAGATTTCGAAAAATTAGGCCGTTTAAAACAAAACGGCTCGAAAAATGGCTTTCGGATGAAGAAGTTATGCCTTTTGAAAAATCTGAGTTGCAGATGCTGAATAGTTACAGGAACGGGATGAAGTGCGGCGTTTTAAAATTTTTTTTGCCCATTTAAACAATTTTTTTTTACAAAAGAAGCTTGAGAAGGAGACTTGAACCCAAGACCTCTATTCTCATAAACTAACCCCTCACCAAGTGAGATAGTAAAAGGATTCTGTAATTTTTTGAAAGGAGGGAGGGTTTTTTTTTTTTTTTTTCTTACTCTTTGGTGTGTGTGCCTTTTCCTACACAAAAACTGAGCAAAAAAAACGAAATGAAGAGCCTTACGACAAAATGTTAGATTTTCGGTTAGCCTTACCGACAACTATCATTTTTTTCACTATTTATGATTTCCCAAGATCGCACAAAAGATACGGGGAAAGAACATACATAGCAAAAAAATCCCTTTTTCCTGTTTCTGATTTGTAATGATGAGTTTTGAGTCAGTATTGAGTCTGTAACATGCCTAGGTAGCTTGAGACCTTGCCAACAAGTGAGTATTAATCTGGGAGGTTTTTTTTACTTGGTTAATTATCATTTCCCTACCAGGAGTTAATAATTAATTGAGTTTTTTCCTCCTATTTTACCCCAAAGCCAGAGTACAACTTGATGGTGAGGCCTTAGGTGATTCCTAGTGTCTATAGTCAATGTATATTACCATACTAAATCACACAAAAAAATTCGTGGAATTTGGTTAGGTCTAGGTAGTGATTTTTTTTATTTTTTAGATTTCCCGCAAGTTGAAAATTGCAATAAAAATTGTAGTTGAATTGTAATAAGTGTTGTCTAGAAAAGTTGTATGAGGTATGAGTAATCAAAATTACACTTCTCACCCTCAACTTTTTACTATGACACATTTTGAGGGGTTAAAATGTGTTTTGAACCCTCAAAACCCACTTTTTTGAAGTTTAGTAGGAAATCTGGCAATTAATTAAGCTAAAAATTAAATAAATGGAGAAAAATAAATATCCACACATGCTAAATGAGGTGGAAATGAGGTGGAAAATTATGGAGGAGTTAAAGTGAAGTCCCAAGGTGATGTGGACTCCTAAAATCAAGGAAAAGACATGTGCTCAAATAAAATTGAATTTTCGGCATTAAATGAGAGCTGCTTACTTGGAAATTCGAATTCGTGAAGTTAGTGCATATTTGGGAGAATATTTGGTGGAGATTTTTGTGGGAAATTGTCCCCACATAGGTTACCAACCATATACACGTGCCATTTCATCATAAAATTCGAATTTGGCACATAAGGGAAGAAGAAAATGATGTCCACTTGCCAGAATTCGATTTTTAGACTTGGCATTGGAGCTCCACTTAACAAATTCGAATTTGCCTTGAGATCTCCTCCCTCTCACCACTTGGCATATGGTTCTTCATTGGGATTTGCTCTCAACTTCCTATATAATGGAGCCATGGGCTCTCATATGGTATCATTGGATACGAGCTATTGTGCTTGTGGAAGTGCTGCGACTTTGTACATTTTTCAAGAATATCAATAAAAAGACTTTGGGGGTCCATTCATGGGTGTTCTTCCTTTGGAGCATGGTGCATTTGGAGCTATTGGTATAATCTTTTCTATGCTTTGAGTTATTTTATTTTCCATGTATTCTTGTGAATTTGCTAGTGTACAACTATCTTGTATTAGCATTTGATTTGAAAGTAGGCTCTAGAGGTTGAAAGTTCTAGTTTATTTTCAAATAAATTTCTAGAAGTTTTAATTCATTGTTTACTTATCTAAATCTACATGGACTAATGTGTGACTTGAGTATTGTAGAAGAATTCTTTTTGGATCAAGTGTGAGGGGAAGTCTTTGGGAGACCAACCCACTCTTGAAGCACCTTCAAAAGAACTCTCATTTGTTATTTGGATTGTCATTGTTTATTTTACGAAAAAGTGTCTTGTAGGGATTCGTTGTTATATTCCTAATTAGCTATGGCTAATTGGAATATTCGATTTTGCTCAAATTTTGTCATCTATAGTTTATTCATAAATAAAAAGGTGAGTAGAGAAGACATAACTCACTTTAGAAATAAAAGTTCACTCCCTAGTAGCACAACGTTGTAACTTAAGTGAGCCAAGGGGGCCAAGAGACCACGCAGAGAGGGGGCCCATGTAGACACATGGAGGGACTGCGCAGGCCAAGAGGGAGCACGTGGCAACGTTGGAGGAGGTGAACCTTAGGGTTGAGAGGGGCTAACGCTATATAGAGGGGAGAGCGTTCTCATTTTGATGATTCGTTGTTGATGATATTGAGCTAGTCGTTTCGACTTCTTGAGCACGCTGGCTATTTAGCCTGTCTGCAGCACTGTTCATAAATAAAAAGGTGAGTAGAGAAGACATAACTCACTTTAGAAATAAAAGTTCACTCCCTAGTAGCACAACGTTGTAACTTAAGTGAGCCAAGGGGGCCAAGAAACCACGCAGAGAGGGGGCCCACGTAGACACATGGAAGGACTGCGCAGGCCAAGAGGGAACACGTGGCAACGTTGGAGGAGGTGAACCTTAGGGTTGAGAGGGGCTAACACTATATAGAGGGGAGAGCCTTCTCATTTTGATGATTCGTTGTTGATGATATTGAGCTAGTCGTTTCGACTTCTTGAGCACGCTGGCTGTTTAGCCTGTCTGCAGCACTGTTTAGTGCATTGAGTGTCTCTGATCGGAGATTTCGCCCTTAGCCCTGGGGGACTTTGAGTGCCTGCTAGGGCAAGGTAGTTTCTTCATCATTTTGTGGGAGGATTGATGTTTGGGTTTTCTTGCGGAGCTGGGCATTCAGAGACTGCGCAGTCTTGAGAGGGAGGACGCAGTCCATTCTAGGGGAGCTCCGGGCTGAGTTTCTTGCAGGGGTTTTGGGCTCGGAGATTGAGCAAAGGATTAGCCTTTGCCTTTGGGAGGATTTTGGTGGAGTTCGAGGCTGCATTTCAGTGGTTCTTATTCAGCCTCTGCGTAGAGCCTTGGAGGACAGCGTAATTCCCCAAGGGGGTGATTTTCGGGGGTCAACCATTTCAGATATGTTTTCTGGGTTTTGCTATGGTGGATGAGTAGAGGCGGATTCTAGATTTTCAGCTCATTCCGGCGAGGGGATCAACCCCAAGTCATCAGTGCATTTCGACAGTAGCAACTATACGACAGTTTCCAGTAGCTGGGACGCAGTTCAGAGAGTAGTCATTTCTGGGATATTCTGAGAGTATTTCTTCACTTGCCTTGAGCAAGTCTAGGTGCCATCACTCTGATCACCTATTGTACTTCATTATATTTCTCAGTATAATAAAATGGCTTAGCATTCTCTCTCTATATTTCTGGATGATTTGTCGTACATTCTATCTATGCTATTGTATGTTTGCTTTGCTGTTATCTTATGTATTTTCAGACATTCTAGTTCTATACCACTTGGTGTGTTTATCTTATACTCTTAGACAGACTCTGGAAAAGGCCAGGTAGCCTCCAGATCTCACCCTCTTCACAGAGGTGAAATCTCTGGTAAACGCCCTCCCAGTCCATCTCTGGTTGGAGTTGCTTGAGTTTTAGAGATATCCCTGAAACGGGATATTACATTCGTTTGGACATAGTTTGCATGCATGCAATCATTTAAAAATATTTTACTTATCATTGTTCTTCATTGGATCATATTTTGCTATTTAAAGAGCTTAGTATGGCTAGATAAAGAGGAGAGTTTACTCATCCTCTTTGGCTTAGCCCTTTGTAGATTATTGTGCAATATTTTGTGATTTTCTTTGTCTAACACTTGGTTGGTTTTTTGTAGTCTTTTTTTTCTAATTTGTTTTCTGGTAGCAACTTGTGGGATTCAGCTTTAAGAAACTACTAACAAATTGTTGCAAGACCTTTGAGCTTTAATGTCAAACAAGGACTCTCTCTTTTTCCTTTGGTCATGGGCAATTAAGGAGCTTCCTTGAGGAAAGCCGAGTTCCTTTTGTGGCTTCTTCTATCTCTCTTGGCGATGAGCATTGAGGAGGCTTAGCCTCTCTTCTTCACTTGTGAAAAAATCTGATTTCTATTGAGTCTTTATATTGTAGAAATTTCTCATCAAGGATAAGTCTAAGGCCTCAAGTTTCATTTGTAAAGGTTTTCCTTGAGCTTGTAGGAGGCTTCATAGTCTCTTATAACAACTAATAAAATTTCTGATTTTGGGAGCGTGAGTTTTACCCATTGGCATGGGCTTGTGGTGTGATTTTTTGATCTCTTTAAGTTGCACGCATCTTATTTAATTGGTCAATTAACACAACCATGCATTTCATTCATTTTAATAACTATTTACTTTGATTTGCTACAAGTTTTAAGA
Source organism: Pinus albicaulis (assembly GCA_034641835.2). Classification (NCBI taxonomy): domain Eukaryota; kingdom Viridiplantae; phylum Streptophyta; class Pinopsida; order Pinales; family Pinaceae; genus Pinus; species Pinus albicaulis. The sequence goes on along the minus strand of JAXQQM020060406.1, from coordinate 12,955 downwards.
GCATTTACTTTCATAGCAAATTCAGATTTTTTTATATGCAAGCATCTGCACTTGAGTTTATTTAGCTTGAAATCACACTTACAAATTTGCTCATGCTTCACCATTGGGCACACTCTACAATATTAAGTTTGATGCATCAAGTAAAACTACATTTTATTTCATGACAAACAAATATATTTCAAGTTGAAGTTGAATTTTCATTTTCATGTTAATTTACTTTTAGATCTTACATGCTCCAAGCATCACTAAAATTTACCTCCAACTTAAGTTGGTTGAATAGACATTTTAGGGACCCTCTACCTCTATGGACTCTTCACTGTGGGAGGTTTGAGGTTTAGAGTTCAATTGTAACCTTGCTTTAGAACTAATTAATAAAATAAACCAAGAGTACTATCTCATCACATTTACTTGCAAATTTCCGAAATTTTTTGCTATCTTGATGGTTTAAAGAGTCACACGCAAATATTATCTCAAGAAGCACTTTGGATGCAAGGATTTTAATTCCTTAAATTTTGCAACAAGTTTAATTCTATGGTACTTAAATTTGCTTACTTTTGCAACTTCATTGCATGTTGTCATTTTAATGGTCATTATGCTTATGGATGATTGACTATCTTGTTTCATTGGTAAATACCCTTATTTGGTGTTGCAAATTTAATTGCATGTTGTTATCTTGGTCTAACATTTGAGTTCTTCTATCATCTCATTTTGTAATATCCCTGTTTAGGGTAGCCTCCCTGTTGAGGGTCTGGTGGGCCTTGACACGCTGCCGGGGTTTGCGAGGCTGTTTAGCTGCGGGGCTGTTTAGCTGCCGTCCTCGAGATGCTCCGGTGGGCTGCTGAGCTCACCCTTAACACCCTGGGATGCCGCCCTCACTAACAGTTCGAGCTTTTGGTGTAGTGGTTGGGCCTTTGTGGTATCAGAGCTGAGGTCTCGAGGTCGAGACTCGCGGAGCGTGGTGGGCTGTAATATCCCTGTTTAGGGCAGCCTCCCTGTTGAGGGTCCGGTGGGCCTTGACACGCTGTCGGGGTCTGCGAGGCTGTTTAGCTGCGGGGCTGTTTAGCTGCCATCCTCGAGATGCTCCGGTGGGCTGTTGAGCTCACCCTTAACACCCTGGGATGCCGCCCTCACTAACAGTTCGAGCTTTTGGTGTAGTGGTTGGTCTTTAATGGTATCCTTTAACAATAAATTCTCATTAGCACCGCTAATTGGAATATTCGACTTTGTATTGTTTTGCCATATGTGGTTTGTAGATAAATAAAAAGTGAGTAAAAGGGGGTCTAACTCACTTTAGTGGAATAAAACACCTTCCTAGTAGCACAACGTTGTAACTTAAGGGGGGAGCCAAGGGGGCCACACACCACGTGGAGGAGAGAGAGACTACGTTGGTTTTGGAGGGAAACCAATGCTATAAAAGGTGGAGGAGCCTCCTCATTTGGGGGATTCTTGTTGTTGATGATATTTGAGCTAGACTTCTGTCTTCTTGAGCACGCTGGCTGTTTAGCCTGTCTGCAGCACTGTTTAGTGCGACTGAGTGTCTCCGGTCGGAGATCTCACCCTTAGCCCTGGGGGACTTCGAGTGCTTGCTCGGGCAAGGTATTTTCTACAGTTTTCAGCGGAGGTTTTGGTTGTCGGTTTGCGGAGGAGCTGGGCTTCTTTTGGTGACTGCACAGTCCCTAGGAGAGTGGACGCAATTCTTGGAGGAGGTGTTCTCTTGCGGGGTTTTCTGTAGGAGATTTAGTGCCATTCGGTGTGGAGGTTCAGTATTTATCAGTTGAAGAGTTTCCTAAGGAGTTTGTGGCTCCATCTCAGCATATTCCATTTGGCATCTGCGCTAGGCCTGGAGGGACAGCGTTTTCCTTTGAGGAGGGTTTCTGGGGTGATTTTCGGAGGTGGTCCATTTCGTTTATGGTTTCTAGGTTTTATCCAGAGCAGTGAGTACAGGTGATCTACAGATTTTCAGCTCATTCCGGCAAGGGGATCAGCCCCTAGCTTCAGTCCATTCCAGCAACAGCAGTTACGGCAGTTTCTTCCAGCAGCTGGGACGCAGTTTCTTGTAGCAGCCATTTCCTATTTTTCTGAGAGGGTTCTTCACTTGCCTTGTGTAAGAATAGGTGCATTTATTCTGATTATCCATTGTATCTCATTATATTCTCAGATTAATAAAATGGCTTAGCATTCCCGGCATTTTTATGTGTATTTGCTTTATGTTCTATTTCCGACATTTTCTATATTGTCGTATGCTTGTATTGCTGTCTATTTCCCATTCGGGATATTACACATTTACATTCTCCAAAGTAGAACACTAATTGTTTCCTTTTGAGCAAGATAGTTTCTCATGCTTTGATTCATAAATCTATTTATCTTGACAGCATTTCTGATATCTTGTGCTAACATTCTTTTGTTTCCATTTCAGGATTACCGTGTTCTCATCTCTTTGAGCATTTCTTTTACTTTTGAGCACATTATTTGTAAAGGAACTGATTAAATGGTTTGTCATTATTTCAAAGTTGCTCATAAATGCTCATGAATCTTCAAAAGTAATTCAATTTCACTCTAATATTCTCCTAGAAACTCAAATCTTTAGCTTAGTTTTCCATTTAGGGACTTCCCCCCATAGCTAACCTAGGAGATAGCTTAAACGAAGAGAGTTGAGCTTAGTGTGACAGCCCCTTCTCTGAGTTCCTTGCCACCAACCACACCTTGTGGGGTTAAAGGCTTTTCCCGCTAACTGTAGGTAGGTGTAGGCGGCAAGCGATAACATGACGCATCCCAGCTAGGCTGACGCTATGACCATGCAGAGAGGGACGTAGACCCTTCTGGGTGACACAGAGGCAACGAAGAGGCCTTTAGTGTGACGCAGGGGCAGCTTCTGCTGCGCAAAGGCTGTGTTGTCGCACAAAATGTCTAGGCACTGCGACAACGGCTCAGATTGGGGGCTGTCACCTTGATCCCCAATTTCTCTATCTAAGTTGTCTCCTTGCAGGCTAAGGGAGGTAGACCTTGACTAAAATGAAAGAGGAGAACTGGTTGGAGACCAACCAATTCAGGAGACACAGCTAGATAACCAAATACTTGTTAAGATTTACGAGATTTTATAGATCCAATTAGATTCAGAACTTTAAAACCAGTGCCTTATGGAGTCAAAATATCTCGTTATGAAACTAAAGTCAAGTATTTGATATGTAACTGCTGCTATGAAAAATAGATTCACCACAATGATATTCGATGAAAAACCCTCAGAATTATGCATTAACCATCCTCGATAAAGACATGCAATTTATTATTACTTGAAATATTTCCAAAGTGAACTTAAACAATTATATACCAATTTCAAGCAACTTAAAACCACAATTAAAGATAACTCAAAAATCATCAACCACAGCTAAGCATTAAACTTTGAATCAACGATTTAATTTGAAACAAAATATTATCATGAGACGATCATCAAATTTAAATGCCAGATATTATCAATATTTCCGAATTTATAATTTTCCAAATAATCCCAATTCGAAAATCATGTAGTCAAACTTTAGGTAAAAATTTAGAAGCTCATTTTGACTATGAAATAAAATTTTTGAGAATTTCTAAAGTTGAAAATTTAGAAACCTTTTGGACATTTTAAAAATTTTTATTTATTTTTATTTCCTTTAAAAAAATGAAACTAAAATTTTTAAATCTAAAATCAAGACTAAAATCTAAAGAACGAGTAAAAAATTTAAATCTAAAACTCTAAAAATTTTACAAAATCCTAAAACTAAGAATTAAAACTAAAAAGCTAAACAAGACTAAACTAAAATCTAAAAAGAAAATTTTAGATTTTATTTTTTATTTTTTGATTTTTCTTAATCTAAAAATTAAATAAATAAAAAATGAAATTCTAAAAAAAATTTAAAACAAAACTAACGCTAAACTATTTGAAATCTAAAGTTAAATCTAAGAAAAATCCTAAACTAACATAAAGTTAACAAAAAAAAATCGAAAATCTTAAAATCTAACATTAAACTAAAGTCTAAGTCTAAATAATTAAAACCAAAATCTAAAAAAAATTGAAACGCATATATGTGAATTTGTTTTGTTTGCATGCAGGTCGAATGTTGTTAAAATTGGACAACTAGGTCCAAACTCCGGGTTGTGCTGCTCAGATGACGATCGCAATATTTTTATTGGATTCCTCTTTCGGAGAGGTGTAAGATTGATCTAAAGATCATCTCGATCGGATGAGCAGAACATGTACTTTGAATTTATTCCACTTATGTGCTAGGTCGGCCTGGAATAAAATATAGACTTAAATGTCTTAAAGGACGTGTCACACACCCCCAAAGATTCCTATATATTGGAGAGACTAGAGTTCATTTGACACACACATTGGTGTGGAGGAATTCTCTCTCTCTTGATGGCGTTATTCTTTGTTTGGGTTGCTCTGGGTAATGTGTGACACGCTTGGCTGAATGACCTATTGGAGACTTTGCTGGTAGAAGCATCCTGCTGATCGCCGTAACGCCACCATTTATTATCTCTGTTTCGGCTTGTCTTCTATCGATCTATTAGTATGTTCTATCTTCTTCAGTATTGTGCCCTAATTTGAAATGGCATAGAACATATGCAGAAATTAACATGGTATCAGAGGAAGGTTAAGACAACGCCCAGTTCCTTCTTCAGTATTGTGCCCTAATCTGAAATGGCATAGAACATATGCATAAATTAACATGGTATCAGAGGAAGGTTAAGACAACGCCTAGCTTATAAATCTAGGGCAGCGAGATGTGGGTTATTCTAAAAGCAAACTTTCTGTGGCTAAGATCAAATGGGATCATAGCCGGTTATTTCACACATCATTACGAATGCTTGTGAAGAATTCTATCTGCCACATTAATACACCGTGGAAATATGGACATAAAAATTAATCCTAAGAATTCTGTCATGGATGAGCTTAGAAAGAGGGCAGAAGAAAGTAAAAATAAAAATAAAATGACAAGTCTGTCAAAGATTCAGTTAGATTGATGTTCGAAACTGTTCTGTTGACGTCAAGGTTCAGCCTCGATGATCCTAATAATTTGAATAACAGGATTCACAGGATGATGAAGTTGGGTCTAAGTATTGATGAGGACAAAGTAAGAAACCCGTGGAAATCTTGATACCTGTGCGTGAAATGCAGGGGTTCCATGCGTATCTGTGCCGTTCATTATCTTGTCAGGCGGCAGCTCCAATGAGCGCGTTTGAGCGAATAAGTTTTTCAAACATCGATTAATTCCTGAAGCGAGGTGACAAAGTCTGTCTTGTTTTTGGAGCGGTAGGGCTTCTCGCAGGCTGTGCACAGATTAAGCACAGCTTCAGTCGATTCAGAAAATTGACGTGGCCAGTTAATTCGGCATGCTCTTGGGCTTCCTATTTCGATCTTAGAACTTATTCCAATAAGATGGAAAACCATTTGGGCATTCCGGAAAACGTGATAAATGTTGAAAAGAGCCAATGTCCCTCTGTCAACCCTCCGGAAAATACCATTCAGGAATAAATAACTGATAACCAGATCCATCGAGCTGCTACAGAGAATGGATTGGCGTTTGAATCTGAAGAGAAGAGCTAGAACAACGGCACCCAGAATGACCCCGATTGCCCATCAGATACGCTCGGGTCCTCTCCCGTTGCCATCAAGCACGAATATGATCGATTGATTCATACAAATGTTCGTCCGTCCACGTTTGTCAGCAGGCCCGCATGAATACCTGTGAGAATAGAGATTGCACGTCAGTAATAATCATTTCTGTGCCAGTGGCATCTGTGGATGAAAGATCACTGAATTAAATTTGCATGGAGAACTTCTCATCACCTGAAAAATCCTTGTCTCGGTTAAAGAAAAAGGCCAGGGAGCTGGGTTCGCATCGCCTCCGGTGAACTTTGATGTTTAAAGGGTTACCGAGATTGCCTAAGTTTGCAGTTTTGCGGCACTACGATGTGGAGCTCAGGCCAAATTTGAATACCTGTAAATTTGATGGCAAATTGGTCATCACGATTGAATGGTGGATTTTGTGAAGAAGATTTAATGCGGACTTGAGATAGGAATTGAGGATTGGTTTGATCAAATGCGGATGAAAAAAAAAAATAAAAAAAATAAAAATTCGGTGATCTTTGAATTAAAATGCAGACTGTTCTATGTGGATTGAAGAGGAATAGTTGATCAAATTTCAGAGAAAAGGTTTCGGGTACATCTGTGGAGAATTTCGAACTGAATTTCACGGCTAATTACAGAGAATTGTTCGGACAAGTCACATTGACATTCTCGGCAGTCCTTTCTGAAATAAGACGCTGATTACAGTGGAAGAATTCAGATCACACTCTAAAATAAGTATACACTGTTCGAATAACCTCGAAAGAAAGATTCCGGTGCTATTACTGAAGGATAGTGATCTCATCTCGATGCCAGAAGAATGACTCCAGTTCGGTGTTCTCACATGACCACCGTAATCAGGTTTCGGTGTCTCATCTCAGTGCCAAAACAGTGACTTCAGTTCGGTGCTATTGTAGTGGTGCTTTCACTGTAACTTGGTGCTTTTATAGTGATGCTATCACAGTGAATGAATGGGCTCAGAATGTCATTCATTCCTAGGCATCTCAGTCACTCAGTTGAACCAGCAGATGCTCGAAAGTTTTTTTTTGCTGGGATGAACCTTCTTACAAGGTACAATATTAAAATACCCACGCTTTGGATGCAGATGTAGTAGTTATTGTGATAAATTTGTTGAAATGTATTAAAAGGCATATGCAACTGAAGTGGAAACATAGTAAATATAAGGTTGGCTTGTAAACTGAAGTTGAAGGGAGCATCCACCCTTGTCCTCCTGACCTGTATCTTGATATGAAAGAGTTGGTCGTCTCCTTCCCTTTTCTTTGGTGGAGGCTACTTCATTTTTTTTTTTTTTTTTTAATTTTTATTCTGCTGGTCCTGTGTAATATATATTTGTGACAAACTGTCTACCTGGAAAAGGAATCTGCCTTCTGCCACCTGTCTTTAACAGCTTTTTGTACATGCTCAGCATGGGTTCTGTTGCATCTCTGGTGATATCAGTGACAATAAATAAGAATGGAAATGACAGTGAAGGCTGTGGGCAACAACAACCGCAGAAAGGAAGTAAGAATGTAATCTATGATTCTATGTCACTGACATTATGACAGTGACATAGACAGTCACCCATGTTTACGAAACTCATAATAGCAGTGAGCGACAGTATCAATCTTACATTGGAGTGTAATTATAAAATTGGAAGTGTGATCTGAGAAGTTTTTGCAGCCTTCAATCACGTTGTTGGAGTCTTGAACCATGGTCAGCAAAGCCTGTGAATTCTTTTTTAATCCATTATTTGATAGCATATGGTACGTGTCAAGATGCACGAGAGCTATATGACACTATATGGCTATCAGTCTTGAATGGCTTTGCCTGTGTGAGAATAAGACCCCGTTCCAAGTTGATGCCCTCATTTAAAATAGATGTCTTCTCTCTCAAGAGAAGCTGGCATTAAGAGGGAGAATACAACTAAGCTAATATCATTGCTGAAAGAAGATCCTTATGGCTTAGAGACATATGGCTTCAGAAGGGGAAATTCCAGAGGAAAACCGAGAAGCCATATAAATATAAGGGTATCTAGCTGCCATGAGTACAATATGAGCCTGGATCATTTGCAGAAACTGGAAAGCATCAAAGTCTGGAAGGATGTCAGGATGATGTCTGGGATATGTTTCCTAGACCACAGATCAAAGATGTTGTCACCTCGCTTAAAAAAAAATCAAGCATGGATCTGATGAAAGTGTTGAAAAGTTCAGGCAAGATTCGTTGCCCGTGGCTTCTCTCAAAAGGAAGGCATAGATTATGATGACATATTTGCACCTGTGGCCCGATACACCACCATTCGATCTATTATAGCCCTTGCTGCTATGCAAGGATGGAGTCTTCATCAGATGATGTGAAGACCGCATTTCTGCATGGTGCGATAAAAGAAGAGATATATGTGGAGCAACCTCTGGGGTTGGAAGTCCAGGATCAGGACACCCATGTCTGCAGGTTGAAGAAAGCCCTCTATGGGTTGAAGCAAGCACCCAAAGATTGGTACGATAGGATAGATAGCTCTTGATGAAGCTGGGCTTCACTCGAAGTAATGCTGATCCGAACCTTTACTTCAAGGTTGTCAAGGGAAAACCTCTCATTCAGGTGCTGTATGTGGATGACCTCTTCCTGATAGGTGTTGACCCTCTCATTCATCAGTGCAAGAGGGAGCTTGTTGTTGAGTTCGAGATGAAGGACCAAGGACGAATGTCTAGGCTTGTAGGTCTAGCAGAGACCTGGCGAGATTTTTCTTTCCCAAGGAAAATACATTATGAAGCTTCTGGTATGATGGACTGTAAGTCCGTGTCGACACCGATGGAACTCAACTTTAAGAAGTTGAGTGGCAGTGCTGCTGGGCCCGTCCTACTGAGTATCGTCAACTCATAGGGACCTTGATGTTCTTAGTGAACACCTGTTCGGACGTATGTTGTGCAGTGAACACTTTAAGTCAACACATGGTTGATCATAACATTCACTGGGTTGGTGGCAAGAAACTCTTGAGATATCTCTGAGGCACGATAGACCATGGGCTGAGATACACTGCCGGGAGTATGACACTCCGTGGATATACTGATGCCGATTGGGTTGGCAAAGTGGTGGATCGCAAGAGCACATCTGGATGCTACTTCACATGTAGATCCGCTTCGGACAGGAATCTAAAAGTCGGAAGCCTTGAGCACCGCTGAGGCCGAATACATTGTAACATGTATGGCCTGTTGTGAAGTCACTTGGTTGCGAAAGCTCTTCTGTGAGCTGTTCGAGCATGTGCTAGATGCCACCGTTATCCTTTGTGACAACCAAAGGGGGATTCATTTGTCATAGAATCCCGGATTCCACGATTGATCCAAGCATGTTGATGGCTGGTACCACTTTATTCGGGATATGGTACAGCAAGGCGTCGTAAGGCTCGATCATAGGAACTGATGAGCAGGTCGCGGATATTCTCACTATGCCCTTGGGGAAGGTCATGTTCATAACCCTCCGTGAGAATCTTGGAATCATGGAACGATCCTATTTTGAGGATCTTGTTGGACGATGAGCTCTGGGAGCTCTGGGGGGCTTTGGGGACAGCTTCTCAGAGCTATGAGCAACCACAAGGCTAGGCTTGCCGAACCTTGTTGGTGTGCTTGGACCCCACCGTTGTGATTATTGAGTTGGTTTACCTCTCATTATCTATGCCCCGTATGCATCCTACCCATTGAGTTCAGGGCTCATGGGAAGTACCTCTAATTTGGCCAATGAGATGGGAAAGGCTAGAGACTAGTAGCAAAGACTGATGGACGCATCAGAAATTGTCGTACTCTCTATCTAGGATGGCACGGTCCAACCACTTGATCTGGGATCAAGTCTTGTGAGGTCTTGGACCTCCACTTGACTTCGGGTCAGATGAACCAACTTCGGGTTGGTTGGAGACTCTTTGTGAGTTCGATAGAGGTTTTGACCTCTGGGCTGAATCTGTCAGCAGGGAATGATGTCTTTGTGACTGACCCACTTCTGTTCTGAAATAAAGAGGCCAGCAAAGCAAGTTACGGCGGGATGACGCACGATGTTTGGATTGCACTTGTGGACGGAGTTCTCCCTAGTTGAGAGGGAGTGTTAAAATTGGACAACTAGGTCCAAACTCCGAGTTGTGTTGCTCAGATGACGATCGCAATATTTTTATTGGATTCCTCTTTCGGAGAGGTGTAAGATTGATCTAAAGATCATCTCGATCGGATGAGCAGAACATGTACTTTGAATTTATTCCACTTATGTGCTAGGTCGGCTTGGAATAAAATATAGACTTAAATGTCTTAAAGGATGTGTTACACACCCCCAAAGATTCCTATATATTGGAGAGACTTATAGTTCATTTGACACACACATTGGTGTGGAGGAATTCTCTCTCTCTTGATGGTGTTATTCTTTGTTTGGGTTGTTCTGGGTAATGTGTGACACACTTGGCTGAATGACCTATTGGAGACTTTGCTGGTAGAAGCATCCTGCTGATCGCCGTAACGCCACCATTTATTATCTCTGTTTTGGCTTGTCTTCTATAGATCTATTAGTATGTTCTATCTTCTTCAGTATTGTGCCCTAATTTGAAATGGCATAGAACATATGCAGAAATTAACAAATGTCGACGGCTAAGGACAGACTGGACGGAGGAAGGGGAGGACAGCACGCAGAGGTCGAGGGAGCACGTGAGATGGCAGGTTGGATGGCGGCAGACAGGAAGTCTGCGGGTTGGGCGTAAGGAAAGGGAAGGATGTGCAGGAAAAGGGGAGTGAAAACGATGAGGACGACAAAGGATATGCAACGTATGAGGTGATTGAGGGAGCGTATGCAGAAACAAGGGTAGCGATGAGATCGATAGCGGTTAAATGTGAGAAAGGACGGTTTAAGGGAAAACGTAGTAAAGAAAGGGTAGCAAGGATGTGGATGAAGGAAATGGATGCAAAGTTTGAAGAAAATGTGAGGGAGAAAGCTTAGCCATACAAATTTCCTCATCAACAGTAAATTTCGCCAGTGTCACTCAAATTTTTTAAAACGTTGAATTCAAATACACCTGAGATTTACTCTTTGCAGTGAAATAACCCTCAGATCTGCTAGCAAAAAATGATCTTGAGGCTAGATCTTACCCTTTGGGGGTTAGATCTGGCTCAGATCTAAAAAATTCTAAGAAATCCCCCTGCAAACCTGCAAAACCAGAACAGATCCAAAACTATGTACAAAAAATAAATAAACCCTTACAACCTAGAGAATATTTAAAAATTTACAGTGCTAATTTACAGATCGTAAACCCTCTTGGCCAAATTTAAAACAGTTCAACACAATTCAGAAAATAAAATTTTAGAAGAGAGACACAAGCTCAATAAAGATCCCTGTAAAAAACTCGAATTTAAGATAAGCCCGAGGAATTAGATCCGGAGGGCTCTTTAGATCTTATCTTCTGGGAGTCAGCTGGTCTAGACTAGGACTTCCCCAAATTCCCAATTTTAAATCTGAAAGATTTCTGCAAAATTAAAGTTAAACTGTCAGATTAATAGAGAAATAGTGATAAAACATAAAACTTTCATGAGCTAGAGATAACAGTTAGCTCGATCCAATTAATATTTTTACCCTAGATCCAGTAGCCTGGGTAAGATACCTGTACCCAAAATTACTCTACAAGAGCCATTAATCAACAATCCATTAGAATAATCACCAGCAGAATATTAAGAACAAGTTTACTATAAAATGCTGAAGAGGAACACCACCATCAAGATAAAACCCCAAAGTCTTCGTTTGTATTATTCCAGAAAATATTACAGGAGAGCTTCAAGAGTGAGTGCACGATCCAGAGATCAGATGATTGAAAGACTGACAAAGACCTCTAATTTATAAGATAAAATCTCCAACGGCTAGTTCGGTTGATCCATGTCAAAATAATCTCGACCGTCGAAAAGATTTGATCATCTTTTAATCTGGACTGTCGAAATTATAAATTTGAGGAAAAACGAATTTATCATTTAATTCCATTTTAATTAACTCAAAAATACTATTTTTGAGTTAATTACCTCAAAATTTTGACTTTGACTTAACCACCTAGGCTCAAGGGTCCAAAATTTCTTGAAATTCTCAATATTCCCTTGGCCTGGGACCTTTAAAAATTCATTTTTTAAAGACCAACGAATTTTTCCTTTGAAGAATTTTAACTCACCTAAGACTTAAAATTAATTAAATTTCTGGCTTAGGATTTTTAATTAATTTGGCCAGAAAATTTAATTAATTGATTGAGAGGGGATTTAATTATTTTTTCCAACCCTCTTTACATAAAATAAATACATTTAGACACATGAAGGGGGAATACCTATTCGTATAGACCCTCAAATAGGTACCCAATTTGGCGGCTCAAAACATGCTCTAGTAGACCAAGTAGCTTGTAATAAAATAATCTAGCCAACTAGCTAGGATTATTCCCAAACTACTTTTACAAAGATTCAATAGAAAACACTAGGACTCACTTATTAGCATCTTGATGACAAAATCCACCCTAGCTTTGGGGTGAGGTTGGAGGGGAAAACTCTGCCGATCACTTGTGTCGAAAAACACAAGTAAATCAGTGAGACAAAAAACCTCCTAGGATAGAAGTCGTCACCAACATACTAGGCTTACCTAGGTTGTTACATACATGACGGTCTTACTTAGATCATTTACATCATAAACATGCAAAATGGGTTTACATTAGTCATAAATTGTCCACTGATGATGGAATCTGAATGGCGCGACCACGTTGAACATGATGAATCCCATTTAAAAAAATGGGGGTGTACTGCTATGGGGTCGTTGACAAAGTGTGGTCAACAGGATGCACTGGGCAGAAGAGGCTGTCGCAGAGGCTGGAAAAGGCTGCACTGAGGGTTCCAGTGGGCCAGAAAGGGTTCGTATTCAGTAATTCCTGAAGGGTTTGAGTCAACCATATTTTCCGTCTCCGAGTGATAAGGTACAACTACCATGAAATTTCTCTGTGGGGCAAACCACTACTGGTGCCCTAGATGTATTCAAATATTCTGCTTAATAAATAAAACACTCAAAGAGCTGCTACACTGGTTTTCCTGCATGGGGTTTTTTCGGGGACATTTGTCCGAAAAATCATGTGTGTTCTTTGTCATATGTGCGCTATGTTTCAGTAAATGATCTGTATATGTGTAGGATGCTAGTTGTGTTTTCTTCGATATTTTCTGAATACTTTCTGAAAATAACTTGTATAATTAAATCACAAGTAGGAGAAGTAAATCAAGATACTGCAATAGGGTTTCTATTCAGAAATTTTCACATGGTATCAGAGTGATTACAGATCAAGTTGAAGTCATCAGGAAGAGGCTGAAGAATTTT
>JAXQQM020061196.1:0-22988 GCA_034641835.2 Pinus albicaulis | reverse complement strand
ATCTTTGAGCTCAATTTTGGAGTTGATAAAGGCCTCCAAAAGTTTCTGCACCATCAATATGCATTTACCGTCATTCGACACTTTTGACCGAGTCTTGGGAGAATCAAATTTTGACAAGAAAAATGAACACTACACATAAAAAAAAAAGGTATATTTGAGTATCTACGGGATAAGCTTTCCAACAAGCCATCTTAGGCCCAATGACATGGAAGGCCTCGAATGTGGCATTCAAAAGATGTTGTGTGTTTGAGGAGTGGCACTGCACCCTTGGTTTGGCGCTGCGCATTTACCCTACAGCACTGCATGCTTGTGCAGGGAAGGTTTCAAAAAAAATTCTCAATTCCATCAAGCTCGAAACTCATCACCAAATTCCTCAAGAAGTTTTTCATCAGTAAGTAACCCTAAAAACACCTCTCTTTGCATAAATTTGATGTGTCATTGAAATATTTGAAGTGTTTGTTATGAAACCCTAGGATTCATATCTCTAACCCATTTTTCATGCACCATAATCCCTATTCATATCCCTAAAAACACATATAATTCACACATATTGTTAACTCCTAGGGTTTCATAGACCTAGGTTTTTATTTACATTCCATTCCCTCCATTTGCCTAAGCTAGTCATCTCATCTCTCACTCCCTTCATCTCATTCCATTTACCCTAGGGTTTTCACTAGCCTGGGCTCCCTTACATATTCCCATTTCCTTAATTTCCCCACACCTTCATTCACTTCACACTCCTTCATTTCATTCATCATCTCCCTAGGGTTTTGACATCAAATACATCATGGCAACCTAGCAAAGGTGAAATTGGCAAGCCTAAGAGGATTGATTTGGGAACATTGGCGCAGACCTATCAGAGAGGCTTCAGGCATGTGTTTTCTTCACTTGGAGTGAAAGGGGACATTCCTTATTCATCAACAAAGTAGGTATACAAAGGTAAGGAAAGGTAATAGAGCCAAAAATTGATGATGAGGAAGGTAAACATGAAACAAAGCATGAATTCCAGTTGATTGGCCTAGGTGAGGAAGATGAGGACAAAATCACAAATGTAGTTCTTAAAGGCAAAGAAGCATGACTTGAGAGGGTCAACCAACACTTGGAGCAGCTCATGACCAAGGCTAAAGAAATACATTGACATTCAGAGGAATATGGAAAAACACTATGCCATGAGAAACAAGATTGCAAGGGCCAAACTCAAACAAGCCTATGCAACGATTTGGGCTTTGACCAAGTCAAAGGAGAAGGAGAATTTCAAAATTATTTTTGAGGTGTCTCTCCATTCCTAAAACCCTTGATCAGCAAGCAAATTCACAATTTTGGTATATTTTGCAAACCTTGTACAAATTTTGATTTTTGGACAGTTTAGCACACAGAAAATTTGCTAAATGTGCAACGCCACTAGCACTGCACTCTTTTTTGGGACATCCAAATGGAAAATGGTCAGCATCCTCATGTTTATAATGATTATTACATCAACCTCATCAAGTTTCAGGAGATTTGGAGCAGAACTGGTCGCTCAAAGAGGCAAAAAACCACCGAACAATCATGTTTATGCCCTCTTTTTGACCTTGGCGCTGCGCATTTAACAATCTTGGGAGAACAGATTTTTGATATGGAATATGGGCACAATTTTGGAATGTGAAAGAATATTTGGAAACTAGACTCAGAGACCTTTCCAATGAGCTATCATGGAGCTGATTTTGACATTGGGAAGGCCTCCAAAAGTGGCTTACAAAACATGTTAATTTTGTTGTCATGGTGCTGCACGTTTACCAGGAAATTTACAGTTTTACTAGTTTCATCAAATTTTGAAGTTTCACCTCTGATTTACTTTCTATTTGGGTAAATGAGAAATTTAACATTTTAAATATCATATTTTACTTTTACCTAAGGTAGATACATTAGGTAAATCATTAGTTTGAAGTCAAATGTATCTGTTCTAAAAGATAGGAATGAGTAACTTTACTCATCCTAGTCTTTAGCATTCAGTTCAGCTTTTGGTGTAACAACTCCCTCACCTCATGGATTGACCTGAGGATGAGAGGAAGTGGTTTTGAAGTCTATAAGTGGTATTTTTTCAGTATTTGTAATGGTTGTCATCAGTTGAAGAGATTGTATTGATCAAGTATCATTCTGGCTTGGACATTAATGGAAAATTGCAGTTATTTTCTTGGGATCCCTGTGTTATGAGTTTTACTCATTGTTTCTTCTCTTTGATTGACCTTTTAGAATGTATTTTTAATTCATAAACCATTAAAAATCTATAATATACTTGATTTCAAGTTTGAAAGACAGAATTCATATTTAGTTATGCTCTGTTTTGGGAAATTCAGTATAATCTGTTCATTTTCTTCAGTTTAGGGAAAATACATTTCAGATGATTTCCCTAGCTCCTCACCAATATTTTCATCTCAGTGTCTCACTTAATCCTCTTTGAATGTTTAAACCTTTTACCTACCTTGCCGCATTAAAAATACTGCAATTTCATCCTTTTGGCCCTGATCTATCCACTTGACCTAATTCCTGTTCAGTGAGCCCAACCCTAAAATCAAAATCAAAACCCCTTGTATTCCTTAGCTATCCTAAAATATTTTTCATCCAGCCCTCTTGCCTATGATTCTATCGAGAGATCCCTCTCTGACTTGGTAGGGCTAGATACCAAGTACAAATTTTGGTTTGAGATTACCTCAAGATTTCCTTCTTCAGCCTGAGGATCAATCCGAGTGATAACACCTATGACTATGCTATTTGTGAATTCATCACCCATCAGTGGAATCCAATGGCCTATCATAGTGAAACACTCTCTAATACAATTCAAAACTACCCCACCTATGATAAATATATGTATTCCATCATGCAGGCTTGCTAGAAATGAAAGCATTACATTCTAGGAAAGGAGACGGTTATCCACGTCGATCACCAACCTCTTCAGTTTATACAGACACAAGGGAAATTGAAAAAAAATCACCATTGGAAGTGTTCTACATATATTCAACATTTCCACTTGAACATTAATTACAAAAAAACATATTATAGATTGCCTCAGTCAGCCCCCAGTTGCATCATTGACTACTTCTCTCAACTCTTGTGGCCACGAGACCTATGGATGGTCGTAACTATACAAAAACGATGTTGAGTTCTCCTCCACATACCATATGCTAGTAGATGGAAAGAAATTTCCTGATTTCGACCACCAGGACACATTATTATGCTACCTGGGCCACCTTTGTGTTCCTTCAAGAGAGTGTGCCAAGTTGATTTGGGACGTGCATTACAATCAGGTCGCGGGACACTTTGGTGCCGAGAAAACTATTGTTGTACTACAAAAATACTTTTATTGGCCAAAATTCAACTGGATGTTGGGAAATATATCATATCTTGCACTTCCTGCACCATCGCCAAGCCTACCATCAAGAAGCAAGGCTTGTACACTCCTCTGCCTACTCCTCTGCCTACTCCTAGCCTTGGGAATCCATCTCCATGGACTATATGTCTGTCCTCCCTTCTACCAAGCATGGTAATGACTGTTGTAATATTCCAAATTTTCCATCCGTTAATTGGAATATTATAGTTCTTACTTTTCTTATTTATTTAAGTGAATAAAAGGGTGGAGGGGCCCATAAACCCAATAGATGAATAAAATCCACTTTTGTTGTGTGAATGTGGGTTAGTTAGGTAGAGGAACAACATTATGGAGTAGTGGAGAGGATTATTGATGAAGGAAGAGTGGAGATCATAGATCAATAATGAGGAAGATGATGGAGATAGTGGAGGAATAAACGTAAGATCATGGAGATATAATTGATGAAGCGACGGAGGAAGTGGTTCATTAAATGCTCACATGATGAAGGGAGTGGAGATTATTTGTAGAGATCATGGAGATAATGGAGGACAACGCAGTCTTTATGGAGGCTAATGGCCACATGTGCAGCGCAGTAATGAGGTGGTACAAGGCTAGGGAAGGCTCACACACATAAAATTAAGGTGAGGGAAGCCATAGAAGACATTCTGGATATTGATATTGTATTTTCGTTTATGACATTTCTTTGCACACTTCAGTTGTTTAGCTAATCATGTTGTGTTGTTTAGCACATGGGTGTCTCCGAGTGGAGATCCCACTATTATCCATGGGGGACTTCAAGTGCCTAATCTGGAAACTTTTCTTTGAGAAGCCATTCATCATCCGAAAATTGTGCCACATTCAGCCCCTCTCTTTAGCACTTACAGCTTCAGGAATTACACATTCCTGCCTTAGGATTTGAGAGGAGGAAGGTAGTTCTCATCATCTCAGATGGGAAACCTATGGAGGGATCAACCCTTCACCTTGTGCATTTATTGTTGTCTTTCAGGAGCATCATTGTAACATCTGGAATCAAGCCAATCTTCATCCACCTTTAACATCGCAGTCTCCTTCAGGAATTGTGCAATCCATGAGGGCAGTTTCAATGGAGGGTTGATAACCCAAGTTTTGAGCTTATTATCCAGTGAGGGGAGAAACCCTTCATCCGAAAATTTAGTGGGGAGGAGTATCAGCTATTTTCTCATCAGAATAGCCACCTCCTATCATTTACCCAGCTACAAAGAGTAATTCAGCCCTAGGGTTGCATTTTTCATCATTGGTATTTCTGGAAATCCTTTCTAGGTTATCTTGGAATTGTGCTAGAAAGCCTAGATCTCTAATCCGGAATTTTTATTAGAACCCTATGAGAATATCTACACATTCCTAGTTTCCAACAATATTTATTTCCAACATTACTTTGCACCCATAGCCTCCTAGCAGTTTATGCAATAATAGTGTCTTATGTCTTGGTGTTTTGGGTCATTTCAGGCTCGTCTTGCCTAGCTTGAGTGTCTCTTCCTCAAGATCTTGTACTTCATTTCTACTATCATATATAATAAAATGGCTCATTGATATGCTCAGTTGTGAGAAATATTACATCATCTAGCAACAGGGCACAACTTCAACCCTCTTGACAGCGCAGTCACTTCGAGCAATTATGCAGTTCAGCAGCTGCAACTTGAGAGGTGGAGCTAGAGCTCAAGCTTCCAACTTGGGAATCAGGAGAAGGGGCCAACCCTTCATGCATTGAGTTGACTGGGTGTTACTGAGGCTATTTTATCTTTCATTTCATGCCATAGATATGCATACCCTACAGTTATGCATTACAAGCCCTAGGAGGGTGATTTTTCGAGGTGAGCCAATCCAGAAATCCTTTCTATGTTATTTTGGGTTTTCATCATAGAGTCTAGATTCCAAATCCAGCATTTTTTGAGCTCCGCAACAGCCTTATCTACTCACCCCTTTTCAGCTAGCTATTGCATTTCCAGCATTTCTAGTAGGGGCAGCACAATAGGGTGTCTAGAAGAGCAGCAGTTACGCAGTGTTCTCAGTGAGAAGACTTGAGGGTCACTCTAGCCATCTATGTCAGCTTGACTGCTACTATTTTTAGCACTATTGTACTTATGTTTCACCTCCTTGTTCATAAAATGGCTCAACTGTTCTATCTGATTTTATGGTGTTTACGATTTATTTCCATATTGTTGTAGTTTACAGTTATTGTGTTGTGTATTACTGTCTTTTCCTATTTTGGGATATTACAGTGGTATCAAAGCATGATCTTTGGCTCAGCTTGTGGGCACTACATTTCATGACATCTAAAGAAGAGGTCTACAATGGCAGAGGTATTGAGTTTTACCACACTTCTCTTCATAACTATGCAGGATCTCACCATAGAGATTAAGGAAATGAGAAGGGAAAGGAAAAGGGAAACCTCAAGAAGGTTTCAGAATGGGGAAGGTCCGAGCACTTCCTATTAGCAGCATAAGAAACAGGCGGTGCAAAAAGTTCCACAACACTCTACTATGTCCACTTTCCTTGAAGAAGGAAATGAATGGCATGGAGATGGAGGATATTTGTAGCATGAGACTTTGAGTGATTATCTTGTAGAGTACAGATCTCAATCTAGAGCATTCAAAGAGAATCTGACTCTCCAACAATTTTTCCAGACAAAAGAGAAGCGAAGACCCCGTAGCAGCAATAAAAGAAGAGGGCACATATAGAATAGATTCTTCTTGCCTACATTTGATGAGTCATCCACAAGCACGGAAAAATATTGGATGAAGGAGTTAGATGCTTTCTTCCAACTACACAGAGTAACGGAAAGGGAGGCCATTGAGATTGCAATGATGCACCTTGAGGGTGAATCAAATTATTGGTGGTTCAACCATATGGAGCATGCAAAAGTGACTACGTATGCAGACTTCACTGAAAGGTTGGTAGAGAGGTTTGACAGAAGGAAACTGGAGGCACTTCCCATGGAGAAGTTTTCCAACATTGATGAGGAAGTATATGAGGATCAAAAGGAATATGTCAACATTATTACTCTGGGAGAAGAGCAACTACCTCCACCACTAGCTACAATAGAAGTAATTGCATCTGTAGGAGGAGCACTTGCATATTTTCAAGATGATCCCGATTATTTGACATTGAGAGTCCCAGGCATGATTCGGGAGATGCATGAGGAAGATAAAGCAGAGACCAGTGTTGGTGCAGTAGTAGAGGAGAATCCATCACCATCGCCAGCAGTTGGAGAAGAAATTGCACCGGTTGGAGGAACTCTTGCAGCTTTTCAAGATGTTCCCAATAATGAGCTTATCCAAGGTATGCAAAAATTTCCACCCCATATTATTTCATCAAATCATATTGAAATTTGTGGGGCCATGCCATCAGGGCAATTGCATGACCAATGGTTAGAGCACCTTGCTGGTTTGGAGTAGAAGACTATCACTGTGTAGAGGACCCTTGAATTTTTCAAGGAGGATATGTATAGCTATTGTTGGACCTTGAAATTTTCAATCACTTTCATTACATTTTCACTTATATTTCCATATTACCACCTTCACTCCATCTCCATTTCATTACATTTACCTTACCATTACCACTATTGTGTTACATTTATGTTTTCCCAAACTTTGTTAATTCTTAGCACTTTTAAGTAAATTTGTGGTTAAAAACTAGAAAATAATGTCCATATGCTTATACCTAACAAGTGGGATGAGATTGTTGCCATGTGTAGGTCAAAAGGAAGCTTCTAAAAGACCTTTATGTGGCCTACCAAAACCAAATTCGAATTTGAGTGGAGAAGATCATGGGATCATGAGGATATGTGTCTCATTTCCTATTTGTATTGAAACTCTAAAAAGACATGTGTCTTATCATTTCCTATTTTGATTGTAACTCTAGAGATAGAGGGAGAGATTCATGGACTCTCATTAATGAGATAACTTCTCATATTTTTGTATAAATAGGGGAAGCTTTCTCCTATTAGAAAAGGGTGTGAAAAAAAAAAATAAGAGAAGAAGAGAAACAATTATAGAATGTTTTGTAACAAGGCTTGAGATGGAATGGGATGTAGAGTTGTGAGTTTATCAATAAAGAAGTTTAGTCATCAAATGCTGGTTTGATTTCACTTTTGACAAGCTAGGAGTCAACCAACTTAGTAGCAGAGGGCCCTTGCTTCTAAAGGAGGTTTTTATTATGATTTCTAGTTAGATTTATTTCATTTTGTTCAGTCATTTCTGTTTATGCTTCATTTCCAGTTTTCACAATGCTGTAAATTTCAAAGAAATTAACCTAAATATACTAAGCAAGGATGATTAAATGATTAGATGTGATGCAATGTTTGAGTTATTTCATTTTACAAAGTTATTGTAGTTCTTTAGTTTAGAAAGATGTAATGGTTGCTTAGAAACATTACCACAAAGGGGTCACTCTCTACATATTTGGTAAATGGAGTACCTAGACACATCCTAGGTAATTTTCAATAGCATTCTCTGTTTTCTGTCTTAGGACTTTAGCAACTAAAGTACAAATAGTTGATTTCATCTCAATAGGGTTTGACCTAATAATTGAATGTTGAGACAACCTAAAGTACAATAGTTGATATATTTTCTTGCTTTCACTCTATCCTCCAATCTTATTTTAGTCGTAGATCCATGGATTAGGATTAACCAATCAAATAGATAGATGCTTTGATTTTCAAACTAGGTCTTAAACTAGCCCTTAGTTTTTGGTTTGATTTTATGAAAATTAGATTAGTTTTAGTACACTTCTTTTTCTTCCTTCTAAAATTAATTTAGATTCACTTAAATCTTTTCATAATTCTAGATTAACCATCCTTAGATCTCAAAGAAAAAAAACTCCCTAGAAATAAATAAATACATATAGTGCACTACACTTCATCAGTTTACTAGCCCTAGTCGATAATTTATGTTAGCAATTTAGGACACTAAATTGACTAAACAACTATCATAATTTTACATTGTTGAGTTGCACACAACACTTTGTGTTGGAGTGTGGAGTTTCAGAGGATGGGATTAGCATATTCCTAATGCAGGGAAGCTATACAATAGCTTTCGAGAACCATGGGTCACTGTCACATGAGTTGTCATATTCTATTTACGACAAAGAGATATTGGTCATTATGCATGCATTGGTCAAATTCTGACAGTTTTTATTGGTAGTAGATTTCAAGTGAAGACCAACCACCATAGTCTCTGGCATATTTTTGAGAGGGAGTAGCAGCTACAGAAGAGGCAACAATGGTGGATCAATACAATGCAGGACCATGAGTTCAGCATTGTGTATGAAGAGGGCCATGTAGCAACAGATGCACTATCATGGAGATTAGCAACATTGTCACTGAGCAGCAGTGATGATTTGAGGGACCAATTATTCTTTGAGCATTACGATGATCACTTCACTTATGAAGCATTGGATGGGCAGATGGTATATGGTAGACATCATGTGATGGATACATCTTCCATTATCAGGATAGATCCTTCTCACGAGCATCTCATAGCTAAAATAGAATTTTCTACATACAACATATTCGTAACCTCATAGGTTCTACCGCGCCATCAAAGAGAGGTTCTAATGGAGAGACTCCCAAGGAGGATGCACTTCGACATATCATAGAGTGAAAATATTGCCATCGGATTATGGAGGATGGTATTATCGACATTGATCCATCGTCAATTTTTCTCCATCGCGGATACCGAGTTGGTGCATGATATGATTAATCACCCATAGTTGGATGGGTGGATGGGGATGATGAGAAAGTGGTTGAAAAGATACTTGCTTATCTATGACACTGTGGTAGTAGGAATCATGGTTGCGCTATGTTGGGCCGCTAGTTTTTCATTATTATTACCACTTTTTAATACCTATTTCATCCATTTATACCATTCTTTATCACATCATTTATCATGGTTTATCATATAATTTTATCTTATAACTATTTATGCTCTTATGGATAAATATTATTTCCTCTCCTTCATTTTTAATAAATTGATGATTATTATGCATGATTTTTATCAATGATGGTTTATTAATATATTTTTTAACATCACTCACCATTTTAGCCTCCAAGATATTTTCCATATTGCAGATTTGATCTCCAGCTCATCATCAAATATTCCAACTCAGAAATTCGTTGGAATAAGAAGTGTCAGTTTTGCGTTGGACATTCTGGGCAAATGGAGAAGAATATTGAAAATCCGAAACATGGGTTTTGTCCATAATGGACCGAATTAACTTTTGCAAAAAGCAGTTTTCCCAAATTCGGTTTGTATTAAGAGAAACGGAAGGTTCTCTGAAGATGATTTTCCCGTATTCACTATTGCAACCGTCGTGGGTCTCAATCTAGTCTCCTAAACCGAGCTCATTTAATCGTCAAATCCAGGATTTGTAACCGTCAAGTGAAGTGTACCATATGTACCTAGGTGCTTGTTTCCTAGTGCGTTGTGTGTAGTGTGTTGTGATGTTTTTGGTCTTTTATGTTGATTTATGATGTTTTTGGTCTTTTGGTGTTTTATGTTCACAATGAAACTGCCTAGAAAACTAATGAAAAGAAGTTGGTGGTCAAAACAGAGTTAAATCTAATGTGTGGAATGGCAAATGCAATTGGAAACACTGAAGCAGAATCTGAACTATGACTAAATAAAAGCAAAAGCTTGATAATGACTTTTTAGACAAATGACACAAACCAAACTTGAGAAATGATCACTAAATATGCAAATCCTCTAACTAAACAGTTAAACACTAATCTTACCATGATGCAACATTTTGTTCTAAGCTCTTCTATTCTATGATTAATTCCTAGTTCTATTCTGCAATTTAATTGAATATCACAGAACCTTTACTCAAAGAGTTATTGGTTTCTTTTTCAAAGTAGTTCTTTTGAGGAAGAGCTCTGTTTATGAAATGATGAGGAAATTGCAGAGAGATTTCAGACCTTATAGTGATGTTGTCTTCTGTTTCTATGGCTATGGATCATTTGTAGATTTTAGAACAAGAAGATGTTTGTGAATAATGAAGGCTGTCTTGTTAATCCTAAAAACTAGAGTAATCTATTGTGCAATGGATGACAATTTGAATATGAGATGCAAGTGCAATGAGTTAATCTAAGAATGAACCTAAGATGCTACTAAACTAGAACAATGTTGAACTATAAGTCATCATCAAACTTGAAACAAAGTAACTGAACATGAATTAAATGCAAATGAAACTCCGGAGTTGTTCTAACTATACTAACATGCATTAATCTATGAAGTTACACAATCTGTTTGCTCATCATTAGTGATATCTTGGAAGAGTTCCTTCTTTTGGAAGAGGTAGAACAATTCTGACTGTGTACTTGTATGCAATTGAAAGCAAATGAACTGAAAGCAAATGAAAAACTAAGTTATCACATCCATACCCTACTCGTCATTATGATGTCTTGGGAAAGCGTTTAAGAGCAAGATCAGAGATGATACTTAGTAAAAACACACAATTAAATCATTCATTATCACAGTCATGTCTTGAACTTCTTAAGGATGTCTTGGAAGAGTTTCTTCTTGTGGAAGAGTGATTAGAACAAGTGTAACTTATGATAGTGAATAGAAAAAACTACAACTAACTCCTACAGTACTATAGCTATTCATCATTCATCATTATAATCTGTTGGAAGAGTGTCTTCTTGTGAAAGAGCTGGAATGAATATAACTACAGTAGCTAGTTAAAACAACTATAAATTCAACTCCTATTTCTACAATACTATAGTTATTCAACATTCATCATTATGGTCTTTTGGAAGAGTATCTTCTGGTGGAAGAGTTAGAATGAGAACGACTACAGTAGCTAACAAAAACAACTATTAATTCAAATGCAAAGTGTAAAGGCAGCTAGAAAAACTTATCTAATTAACGCAAAATAAATCCGTGCAAGAGGCAGGGGCCCTCTACCACTTGACGACATTCAACTCCAAATTAAATCACGCCTTCAAAATAACTGTGTCTGCTCCATTAACGATGCAATAGTTTGAACATAACACTCTGCATTTTCAGGAATGTATCACAGAGTTCCAACAAAATCTAGCAACAATCTAACATAAAATCTCTAACTAAGCTCTCGGTCTCCCAAGAGTTTATAAAGCAAATGCACGTAACAATAATTACAACAATTTAGGAACAATGTCTTTCCTTATCCGAATCACGTTAGAACTCTTTGAAGTGGCTGCGTGAAGAAGAAAAGACATCTGGACTGAGACAGTCCTAATAGGAGTCTTCCTTCATAAATGTGTTCCCCACGTTCAAAACCATACCCAGAATTCATTTCTTCCTCCATGATGAGCAACGAACCATGTAGACAAGACGTGGATCATGCCCATATGCGGTTTTTCTCAAGAGGCCACGTGGAACATACTCAAACATGAAGGCAGCTGCAGAATCGCCGGTTAGCTACGGAATGTCTGCATTCTGCAGCTAGTTCCGGTCAAAATGCTTAACAATGGCAAAAATCACAAAATTCAACAAGTCAGTTATGTAAATCATTCTAGAAGTAATTTTAACTATATTTATTGATCAATTGGGTCTAAGATAGAAATGGACAAGGGAAAATGAGGTAAAATGAGGTGAAGGAAAGCACAAATTTGAGGCTCAACATACCCCCACTGCTGTCTCTTTGCATTTCCTCATGCAAATTATCCTATGAATTCAGAGGCTTCTGCAAGGACATCTAATCCCCTTCTTCTCCTTTGTCTGAAAGCTAGAGGCCTTCTGGGTTTCCTGATCACAAGTTTGAACCTGAGGTTGGTGAGTGCCCTGATTAGCTTTTTGTTCCTTGTCTTCAACTTCTCATTGGTCCTCTCCACTTTGTCTATATGCAGGGATAAGGTTGATTTCATATCAGTTTTGAGCTTGATTTGATCTTTGAGAATTTCATTCTCATTTTTGATGTGTCTATTCAGTAATTCCAACTCATACCTATCCCTTCTTAATATATCTATTTCAGACATTGGAGGACTGGGGGTTCTCTCTCTGCTTTCTGAAGCTGTCCTCTCTAAAGTTTCCACATAGTCATAAATTTTCTGTTGAGCAGGATCAATTTCATGGGTTCCTTCATAAAAATCCTCTTCATCATCCTCTTCAATGGGTGTTTCTTCATCTTCTATGTTGATTACCCCTGTTTGTTTGATTGGTGTTTTCTTCAGTTTTCCCTTTAATCTGTGGCTTCTCCTAGGCTGAGAGGATCCCTCTCCTTTCTCTGTGGTAGATTCCTTGATTATCTTTTCTTCCTTAAGTTGCCTCTTGATTCGAGTCAACTTCTCCAAAATGATTTCCTCACTGCTCTCTTGGGCTGGTTTGTCAATTTCAATTTTTGAAGCCCTCAATTTCCTACTTCTCTTTGTAGGCTGTGGTTCAGGTGATGGTTCTTTTGCTTCTTCAAAATGATTTCTTATTAAGAAATCATCCCATGTATCATTTTTTTTAGCTAGATGATGCTCAATCAAAATTTTGACCAAACCATGATGATACAGGGTTGTCTCCAAAAATTGAACTCTTCTCTGAACACAGGAAGCCATCTTCTTCAGACTTTGAAGCAAGAAATATGGTAGGTTTAAATCTTCTCCCAGAAAATGCATCATTAGTCTAATGTGGTAGACATAAAATGTCCCATATCTACCCTCACATGTGACAAATTTTTGTAAAAGAAGTAGTATGTTTCTCCATTTTTTTTTCAATGCAGAGCTGGGAATTCCTTTCTTGAATACACTAACATCCATATTTGGTGATTTTAAAATTTGTTTCCAGGAGTCATTGTGGAATTCCCTATTTTTAAACCATCTCTCTCCAGTTCTGAGCAATCCTGTAGCCTCTGCAATAAAAACTTCAGTGACAGTAAACTTGACATCCCCTACTTCAACTTCGGTTCCTCGAAATGATCTTGCAAATGTTTTAGTGACTTCCTTATGGAAGCCATTAAATTTTTCCAAAAATTGAAGCCATCCTATTTGTTGTAACATTTCTTTGCATTGTGGGTAACCTTCTAAATATTTTGAACCCACAGGTTCAGTCCTTACGATGAAACCCATGATTTTTTCAATATCAAATTAACACTCTTCTACCCACAAAACAATGACTTTCACTTTCGGATTGAAATGGCTTCAAGCTCTAAATGAAAATGGCTTCAATTTTGGAATGACATACCTCTGATTTATAGTGGCAACAGCTTCAAAACCTCTGGCTGATATGCCTTTGTTTGATAATGAAAGCAGTTTCAAATTTCGAGCTGATATGTCTCTGATAGACAGTGGCAGATGGCTTCAAATTTTCTTTTTGTGCAATACCTCTGGCTCTTGGTAGCAAATGGTTTCGATTTTAACACTGCAACACCTCTGTCTTTTGGTAACAAAAGACTTCAAACTCAACACTGCAACACCTCTGTCTCTGGTAACAAAAGACTTCAAACTCAATCACTGCAACACCTCTGTCTCTGGTAGCAAATGGTTTCAATTTTAAAACCTCTGTCTTTTGGTAACAAAAGGTTTCAATTTTAACACCTCTGTCTTTTGGTAACAAAAGACTTCAATTTTAACACCTCTGTCTTTTGGTAACAAAAGACTTCAAACTCCACACTGCTACAATTCTGTGTTTATAGTGAAAATGCTTCAAACTCCGTCCACAGTGATATTTTATCTGCCCACGGTGATATTTTATCTGCCCACGGGATCAAGTGGCTTCAAGTCCTCACACTGTTATACTTCCAAATTTACCCTTCTGCTCTGCTCTGCGTTTACAATGCTCAATGTTATTCAAACTGATATCCTTTAGCTCTGCTCCTGGTGATAATAATATCTCTGTCTTCGGAATGGAATGCCGGCTACGGAATGAAGTTATGGTAGTGGTCACAGAATGGAGTAGTGGAGTGAGGTGGAGGGATTGTATTAATGATTGAGGAGACGGCGGAGGATTTTACGACGGCAGAGGGAATCATCATCATTAAATGTCTTGGTTAAGAGACGTGGAAAATTCAAATGCTTTGGCCATTTCACCGCTTAAATGCTATCGGATATGAAATTTGAAATGGAAGATTTTAATCTAAAGTCTGTAGAGGGTTTGTTGGTGTTTGATCAATAAAAACAATTAAAACAACATTTTCGAATAATCCATAACTAAACTATGCTAAACTTTTATGAAATGCCATTGTAATTTTAAACTTATTACCTCTGCCCTTTATTTGATTTTTGTAGCTTTTGTCTTCTCTGCTCATCTTTGGAGGAATCTTTCATAATTTTCTTGATGCTTTTGATTCATGAATTCACTGGGTCACTTTGTTGTAATTCTGATGTCTGCTAGTTGATGCCTTTAGGATTTGTAGCTGCGGAAAGACTAACGGGCTGCAGAAAGGCTGATCAGCTGCAGAATGTCCACTGAGCTGCAGAATGTTCCTGTAGAACACTTTAATCATGAAAATGGAATGTTTTTGGAGTATGGGTGAAATGTTATGTGGTATGAATGAAAATGGATGATGGATTATGATATGTATGAAGTGGATAATGGAATGGAATGGATTCAATTCATGAAATGGAATGAAGGAACATAAGGGCTGTACTGCAATTCATGACATATTTTATTCACTTACAGCAAGATATCAAATTTTGTGTTTTGACATGAAAATGAAATGAATGGAAGATGGAATGAGATGTGAAATGGAGTGAAATTTGAATGATGGATGAGATGGAGTATGGATGAATAAATGAATGGAGTGAGATGAAATGAATCATAAGTACTATGGAACTGTACTTATGATTTTTATAACAGCTGCTTATAAAAACAAAAATGGGAAAAGTTAGAGTGTCAGAGAGACTCTGATTTTCACCCTATCTTTTCTGTATAAACATGCCAATCAATGATTGGTTTTCATGTTTATACCTTTATTTATTTATTTATTTATTTATTTTTTAGAAGAGAAATGCTTCAGAAAATTTAATCAATTTGATGAAGAAGAGAGACTCTTCTTCATTAACTTCACATCATTGTCTTCTCGGAACTTCTTGACAAACTCTTCTCTTGAGAGTGGCTTGTGGTATAGCTTCAGTCTATGACCATTCACAAGAAAAGTGACCTCTTCTTCATCTATAGTTCTGATTTTTACTGCTCCATTATCAAAAATTCGAACAATTTCATATGGCCCAAGCCAATGTGTCTCAAATTTCCCTTGAAAATCCTTGAATTTTGAATCAAACAAGAGAGCCCAGTCACCCTCTTTGAATTTCTTCTCCTTGATGTACTTGTCATGCCATCTAGCCCTTTGCTGTTGGACTAGACTTGTTTTCTGAACTGCATCTTGTCTGATCTCATCCAATTCATTAATTTGCTCCAGCCTATGCTTTTGTGCCTCCGTTAGATCAAGTCCTAGCTGAACTGCCATCTTGAATGTTTGAATTTGGAACTCTATGGGAAACAAAACTTGCTTTCCATAAACAAGCTCATAAGGAGTATGGCCTGTTGTGTTTCTCCATGTAGTTCTATAGGCCCACAAGGCTTCGTGAAGCCTATCTACCCAATCTCTTCTATGTAGATGAACAGTCTTTGTTAGGATTCCTTCAATGACTTTATTAGTGGATTCCACTTGACCATTTGCTTGTGGATGATAAGGAGTAGATGTTCTATGTCTGATTTTGTACTTATCCATCATTTGTTCCACTAGCCTTGATGTAAATTGAGCTCCTTGATCTGTAACAATTTCCCTTGGGACACCAAAACGAGTGAAAATATCCTCAAAAAGAAAAGTAACTACAGATGATTCATTAGCAACAAGTAATGGTTTAGCTTCTACCCACTTAGTAACATAATCAATGCAAACTAATATATATTTATTTTGTCTTGATGGAGGACTAATAGGTCCTACAAAATCCAAAGCCCATTTTTCAAAAGGTTCAATGTGTACCTAAGGTTGTAATGGCATCTCACCTGAAGGAGAAGGTTTCCCTACCCTTTGGCAACTGTCACACCTTTTGACATACTCCCTTGCATCTTTAAACAAAGATGGCCAATAATATCCTAATTTAAGGATCTTATAGGCTGTCCTCTTATCCGCAAAGTGTCCGCCACAAGGTTCATCATGACATGCCTTGAGAATTTCAGGCATCTCATCTTCACGAACACACCTTCTAATAATCAAATCTGGACCTGTCTTGTACAACTCATTAGCGACCCATGAATATCTTGCACAATCATTAATGATTTTTCTTTTATCCCTTGCATTCATAATTGAAGGAAATTTTCCTGAAACTAAATAATTGGCAATATCAGCAAACCATGGAGTTTGAGTAGAGATTGCAAAAAGATATTCATCGGGAAATTGATCTTCAACCGGAGTGTCATCTTTGATATTTTGAATTCTAGACAGGAAATCAGCCACAGTGTTTTGTTTTCCAGGCCTATCTAGAATAGTAATGTTGAATTTTTGCAATAATAACAACCATCTTATAACTCTGCCATTAGTAATTGATTTATTGATTAAATATCTAATTGCAGAATGATCAGTGTGAACAAAAGTTTCATAGCCTGTTATATAGTGTCTAAATTTTTTAATGGCATGAACAACAGCTAAAAACTCTTTTTCAGTTATAGTATAGTTTAACTCTGCAGGAGTCAAATTTTTACTAATATAATAGATGGCATAGGGAATCAAATCTTTCTGTCCCAATACTGCTCCTAGAGCTGTATCGGAAGCATCTGTCGAGATATGAAAAGGTAACTTCCAGTTAGGCCCCCTTAATATAGGTGCTTCAGAAATTTTGGTTTTCAGGGTTTCAAAAGCTAACTGGCAATCAGAAGTCCACTTAAATTCACAATCTTTGGTGAGTAATTTGAAGAGAGGAGATGCTATTTTGGTGAAGTTTTCTATAAATCTCCGATAATACCCCGTAAATCCTAGAAAAATTCTAACATCTCTTTGACAACTTGGAATGGATAGGTTAGAAATAACTTCAACTTTCGCCTCATCAACTCTAATCCCATCCCCTGAAATGTGGTGCCCTAAAACAATACCTTCAGTGAACATCATAAAACATTTTTCATGACTAAGAGAAAGGTTTGCTTTTTGACATCTTTTTAAGACCTTTTCCAAGTTTTCTAAAGCCTCTTCAAATGTATCCCCATAAACTGTAAAATCATCCATATACACCTCTACACAGTCATGTATCAGATCAGAAAAAATTCCTAATACTGCCCTTTGGAATGTTGCAGGTGCATTGCACAACCCAAATGGCAATACTCGGTAGGCATAGGTACCCCAAGGACAAGTAAATGTGGTTTTATCTTGGTCTTCAAGTGCTACTTGGATTTGATTGTAACCACTAAATCCATCCAGGAATGAAAAGTACTTTTTACCCGCTAATGTATCTAATACTTGATCTATGAAAGGTAAGGGAAAATGGTCTTTAAGAGTAGCTTTATTCAGTTCTCGGTAGTCAACACACACCCTCCATTTTCCATTTTTCTTAGGCACAATCACTAAAGGAGAAACCCACTGACTATCTGAAATAGGATAGATGAAGTTAACATTTAATAATTTTTGTAATTCTTCCTTGACAATTTCCCTAAGATTTGGATTCATCCGTCTTTGAGGCTGTCCGATTGGTTTGCAATTTGCCTCTATATAGATGTGATGAGTACAAGTCTTGGGACTTATCCCTTTCATGTCAGTGTATTCCCATGCATATGCAGAAGAATGTCTCTGTAATACTTTGACTAACTCTTCTTGTTGAGATTTTTCTAGGTTTTTGTTTATGTTCAAAGTTTTGCCTGAAAAATTTCACTTGTAGAGCTGCCAAATTTGTCCATAGAATGAAGAGACATCTGCCTAGATGACAAGAACTCAATATTGGATCCCTCTTGAAATGATTCATGTTTATGTTCTGGAGAGGATTCAAAGTTTTCTAGAGTATTCAGAATTTGATTATCTTCACTAATTTCTGAAATTGTGAAGAGTGGTTGCAAATATTCTTCATCCTCTATCCATTGAGTGTCATCTAGATCTGTAATTGTCCTAGCTGGAGGATATAAAGTGAATTTATTTGTTGAACTACCATCAGAAATATACATATCACCGGACCTACAACTAATAAAAGCATCAGCTGTAGCCAACCAAGGTCTTCCTAGTATAACAAGATGGCCTCCTAGATTATTCTTGGGTGTTAGGATCATGAAATCCACAGGGTACTCCCAAGAGTCTAGGGACACTGGAATGTCTTCTATTACCCCATCTGGTCTGATCACAGATCTATCTGCTAATTGTAATAGTGTGGGTGTAAAGAGAAGATTAGGAAGTTTCAGTTTGTCCATGATTTGTCTACTCATGATATTTATTGCCGCTCCTAAGTCAATGAGTGTGTTTTGAATTTCAATTCCATTGATGTGAATTTTGACAACTGGATTTCCTGGGTCAAGGTACTTTGGAATAGTAATCTTACCCATCATAATGTCTGCTATTTGTCCTACCAGTTGAATTTTCTTGGTTTCTCTTATTCCTTTTCTTGTTGTCTTCATACTCAACTCCTTTATTGTTTTGGCTAAAATTGGGATTTCCTTGATGGCTTGCAATAATGGAATTTTAATGCAAACATTTCTCAATTCATCCAAAAAATCATAATTAGGCACCATTATTTGTTTTTCTACACCTTTATCAATTTGTAGTCTTTCCGGAAAGGGAGGTATAGAAGTAGAT
Source organism: Pinus albicaulis (assembly GCA_034641835.2). Taxonomy (NCBI): domain Eukaryota; kingdom Viridiplantae; phylum Streptophyta; class Pinopsida; order Pinales; family Pinaceae; genus Pinus; species Pinus albicaulis. Next base: position 3,928 of record JAXQQM020061196.1, on the reverse strand, counting down.
GTGGATGGTTGCTCTAATACTGGAATTGGATTTATTGGATCTTTTTGTTTTAGTTTTTCAATGTTTTGGTCTTGAAAGGATGTATCTTCCTCAAGACTTTTATTAACCCGTAGGGAGTCTTCCTCAGAATTATCTTGTTCTTGTATGATCACAGAAGGTTTCCTCTTCTCAAGTATCCTTCCAGACCTAAGTTGAACATCACTAAGGTCCAGAGGAGTAATTAAATAAGTTGGAAATTGTTGTCCTTCTATCATGTATGTATTCTGGGGGTTCTTATTATTGGGGTTTGGTATGGGCTGAGCTGGTAATTGATTGGATTTTTGAGGGAATGGTAATGGAAGTGGTTGATTTTGATGATGTTGGTTCAGATGATGTTGTTGAGAATTTTGTTGAAAATTTTGTTGAAGATTTTCGTAGTCATATTTTTGTTGAGGATTTTGAGGATAAAAATGTGGATATGGTGGATAGGATGGTGGATACCGATAATATGGAGAGTATCCATAGGGACCTCGTGATCCTTGTGCCCAAGCTTGAGATTGATTTTGAAATTGGGGCCAAGGCTGCTGCCAAGAATTCCAAGGTGGAGGTTGATTATACATTTGATCATGGAATCCTTGTGTCTGAGATCCCTGCCAAGGTCTTCTAGATACAAAGTTAAGAGATTCCGTGGAGTCTGTAGGAGTTTCTTCTTGAAAAACAGCCTTGAGACCAGGAAGAGAAGGACAATTCTTGGTCTCATGTTTCTCAGAACAAATAACACAGGTTTCTACAACTTTTATATCTAAAGGACACTCTCTCAAGGCATGTTTCTTCCTACATTTGGGACAAAAGATTGCCAAGGCATCAGATTCAGCCTTTTTCTTGTTTTGTATCTTGAGGGTGTCTATTTGTTCACTAAGACTCCCTAAGATGTCAGATTTAAAATCATCAAGCATGTGTCCTATTTCTGATCTACGTACTGTCCCAGAAGCAGACTTACTTGCCCTTGCAAGAGCAGGATCTCTTGGACCTTTGACAGTTTTAGATTTCCCTCTTGAAAGGTTGATACATAACTCAGATATTTCAGGTAATGTGAGTTGTGATATATCTCCTTTTCCCATCATGTTAAGGATATCCAACCATTCATCCCTAATTGTTTTCAACAAAAGAGCTTTTAAAGTGTCTTGATCTAGGTTTTCCATTTGTGCCCTTTTATGTTGTATTTAAATCTTTCCAACAAATCTTCTAAGTTTTCATCTTCTTTTTGTAACATCTTGAACACTTCTTCCTTATGATTAACCGGCATACAATAATCCAAGTATCTCTCTAGAAATGCTTGTTTCATGTCTTCCCATGTTCTAATGGAACTACTGTTTAAACTCATAAACCATTTCAATGCTGCTCCTTTCAGAGTCGAAGGAAATAATTTCAATTTTTGAGCATCTTGAAGGTAGTCATAAGTCCTACACAGTACTTCAAATTCGAATAAGAAAGTTTCAGGATCCTCAGTTTTAAGTCCATAGAAGTTCGGAAGGACAGAAGGTGAAATGTTTTTCATGGTTGTATTGGTTTCTTCATCAAATATAGGGAACCCAAAAGAGCTTCCTATTCTACCTCTTCCTCCTTATGCACCTCTACCTCCTTCTCCTCTTCCTCCTTCTCCCCTACCTCTACCTCTACCTCCTCCAAACAATGTGTGTTCTCCATTAACAACTCCTCCTCCTCCTTCTTCTGCCATGGTTGACTCTCCTGTGGAAGTAGAAAGGTTTGTGTCCCTGATAGGAGTTTTTAGATCTTCTTCTATGGCAGGTTCAGTGGATGAAGTGGAAGGTTTCTCTAATGGAATAGGTGACCTTAGATCTTCTAGAAGTCCAGGATCAATAAAGGATGGAAGATGGGTTTGAGTTGAAGGTGTACTAGCTCTGGATCTAGATGAAACAAGTGGTGTTCTAGAAATCAAACTTCTGCCTCTGCTGCTTATAAATCTTCCCCTTGAATATCTCTCCCTACGCATAAAATTGTTTTTGGATGCTAAGAAACAAAGGTTACCTAGTTTTCACTTCCCCGGCAACGGCGCCAAAATGTTGGTTCTCAATCTAGTCTCCTAAACTGAGCTCATTTAATTGTCAACCAGGATTTGTAAACTGCTGAAGTGAAGTGTACCATATGTACCTAGGTGCTTGTTTCCTAATGCGTTGTGTGTAGTGTTTTGTGATGTTTTTGGTCTTTTATGTTGGTTTATGATGTTTTTGGTCTTTTGGTGTTTTATGTTCACAATGAAAATTCCTAGAAAACTAATGAAAAGAAGTTGGTGGTCAAAAACAGAGTTAAGCCTAATGTATGGAATGGCAAATGCAATTGGAAACACTGGAGCAGAATCTGAACTATGACTAAATAAAAGCAAAAGCTTGATAATGACTTCTTAGGCAAATGACACAAACTAAACTTGAAAAATGATCACTAAATATGCAAATCCTCTAACTAAATAGTTAAACACTAATCTTACCATGATGCAACATTTTGTTCTAAGCTCATCTATTCTATGACTAATTCCTAGTTCTATTCTGCAATTTAATTGGATATCACAGAACCTTTATTCAAAGAGTTATTTGTTTCTTTTTCAAATTAGTTCTTTTGAGGAAGAGCTCTGTTTATAAAATGATGAGGAGATTGCAGAGAGATTTCAGACCTTATAGTGATGTTGTCTTCTGTTCCTATGGCTATGGATCATTTGTAGATTTTAGAACAAGAAGATGTTTGTGAATAATGAAGGCTGTCTTGTTAATCCTAACAACTAGAGTAATCTATTGTGCAATGGATGACAATTTGAATATGAGATGCAAGTGCAATGAGTTAATCTAAGAATGAACCTAAGATGCTAATAAACTAGAACAATGCTTGAACTATAAGTCATCATCAAACTTGAAATGAAGTAACTGATCATGAATTAAATGCAATGAAACTCCGGAGTATTCTAACTATACTAACATGCATTATTCTATGAAGTTACACAATCTGTTTATTCATCATTGGTGATATTTTGGAAGAGTTCCTTCTTTTGGAAGGGGTAGAACAATTCTGACTGTGTAATTGTATGCAATTGAAAGCAAATGAACTGAAAGCAAATGAAAAACTAAGTTATCACATCCATACCCTACTCATCATTATGATGTCTTGGGCAAGCGTTTAAGAGCAAGATCAGAGATGATACTTAGTAAAAACACACAATTAAATCATTCATTATCACAGTCATGTCTTGAACTTCTTAAGGATATCTTGGAAGAGTTTCTTCTTGTGGAAGAGTGATTAGAACAAGTGTAACTATGATAGTGAATAGCAAAACTACAACTAATTCCTACAGTACTATAGCTATTCATCATTCATCATTATAATCTGTTGGAAGAGTGTCTTCTTGTGAAAGAGCTGGAATGAATATAACTACAGTAGCTAGTTAAAACAACTACAAATTCAACTCCTATTTCTACAATACTATAGTTATTCAACATTCATCATTATGGTCTTTTGGAAGAGTATCTTCTGGTGGAAGAGTTAGAATGAGAACGACTACAGTAGCTAACAAAAACAACTATTAATTCAAATGCAAAGTGTAAAGGCAGCTAGAAAAACTTATCTAATTAACGCAAAATAAATCCGTGCAAGAGGCAGGGGCCCTCTACCACTTGACGGCATTCAACTCCAAATTAAATCACGCCTTCAAAATAAATTTGTCTGCTCCATTAACGATGCAAAAGTTTGAACATGACACTCTGTGTCTTCAAGGACGTAACACAGAGTTTTTAAACAAAATCCAGCAGCAAATCTAACATAAAATCTCTAACTAAGCTCTCGGTCTACTCAAGAGTTTATAAAGCAAATGCAAGTAACAATAATTACAAAAATTTAGGAATAATGTCTTTCCTTATCCGAATCATGTTAGGACTCTTTGAAG